>BRZM01005491.1:0-10830 GCA_033238685.1 Lates japonicus | reverse complement strand
ATTGCAACATAAGCCATGCCGGGTTCAAAAATGTGCTTCAGTGAGACAACAGCTGATGTTCTGGTCATACCTTGAACCTTATGAATTGTACATGCAAAGGCCAGTTCAATGGGAAACTGTCTGTGAACCACTCCTTTCTGTTTCAGATTCTCCTCTGCTCTCTCTATGTACACAAGGTTATCATGTACTCCTGATGCTCTGTTACTGCTTTTGAGTTTGATAAACAGCACAGACATCAGAAATCAGCTGATCACAATCACCTGTTTGTGTCCAACTGCACTCACAGGTTGCCATAGCAATATCAAGATCTCAGCCTCTACTGTGTCAGATTTTGCTCTGCGCACTGTCAGCACTGGGAGACTTTACTGAAGACAGACATGTGTTATTTGTGTAGATAAAGTGAAAAATGACCACAGTATGGCAGTTTAAAAACTGGCCTGGTGTGGGTCATGTCTTTAGAGAACTATATGGAGATGAATGGAGCAGTTGAGGGCTCTTCTTGGTGATCAGAGGCTGCTACCTCAAAAACCGTAAATCCTATGGCTTAGGGAGTCACACTGTGTGACAGAGCACAAAATCATCTACAATTTGAGGTATAAACTTTGAGGTATAAATTGTGTGTGAGAAGTCAAAGGTGTGGGCAGGAGAAGAGTTGAAGCACAAAAATTAGAGGAAAAGTTGAAGGGCTGAAGACTTGAGTGGTGGCAGTGACATCACCCACTCTGGCCAGCGCAATAGACACCCATTATAAACTCAGAAAATCTCATGAAATGAGCATGAAATATAAACTGCTGTCATTCAAAAACTGAAGAAGATATCAAAAAGTTGAATACAAGTTGAATAGCTGAAGTTATTGCAACTTGTTTAAAGTTTAAATGAAGTCTCTAGCACAAAGTATGATGAAGTAGTTAAGTTTCCCAGAAGAGGACGTTTTAGAGGATTTGAACTCTCCCTCAATTCATTTGAATGGGAAAAATCGTAGAGAAAAGGCTTAATATTTCAAAAACTATAGATAATATTAAAAAGTTGAATGTAAGCAGACATGTCCTCCAGAAGCTGAACGTTGACACAGTGACATCACCCACTCTAGCCATTCAGTCCTTCAACTTTTTCAGAAATGTTTGTGCTTCAAGTCTTCTCCTGCCCACACCTTTCACTTCTCACACACAGTTTGTACATCAGATTGTAGATATTTTTGTGCTCTGTCACACAGTGTGACTCCCTAAGCCATAGGATTCACGGTTTTTGAGGTAGCAGCCTCTGATCACCAAGAGGAGCCCTCACCTGCTCCATTGATCTCCATATTATCTGGCTCTCTCTCTCTGTTCATAAAACAGCCAAACCAGGCCAGTTTTTAAACTGCCATCCTGTGGTCATTTTTCACTTTATCTACACAAATGACACATCTGTGTTCAGTAAAGTCTCCTGGTGCTGGTAGTCACCTTATTTTACACACACACACATACAACTGAGACCTGCACATTTACACATGGGTCATTCTCATTGGTGGACTTCCCCTACACACATTTCAACTTTAACCTGTTTTAACACACACATATACACGCACACACATGTACACACAACTGACACCTGCACATTAACACATTGGTCATTTTGATTGGTGATTTACCCTTACACACACCTCTCCTTTGAACTGTTTGTCCCTCACCTTCTCTCTCTCTCTCTCTCTTGCTCTTTCTCTCTCTCTCACTCTCACTTGCACACACACATCCTGCATACTTTCTGCTATAGAAACCATACAATTATCAAGAGGCTTAAACTATTACCCTTTTTACATTTGTGCTTATTCAACTTTCTCAACTCTTTACACTTTTTAAAATGTTCAACTTTGCTATTGCAATTTCGCTATTCAACTGAATAGTTCAGCCGTTGCTTTTAACTTTCAGCTTCTGCATCTACCCTCTCTCTCTGCTAATTTCCACCACTTTAATCATTGCTTCAGAAATTACTTTTGACTTCCAACTGACTTCCAACTTCTATGTTTTTCTTCTTCATTTCAACAATGATTTCAGCCATTTTAAGCATTGTTTCAGCGATCCATTCAGCTCTCAGCATTCACACGCATTTTCCACAGGAAATGCATTTTCTAGTTATTTCTTTTCTCTGGAGGGTTTTTTGATATTTGTCTGGGTTGGGGCTTAAACACGAGACCTTGCGTTGGTAGGCATCCGCGTTACCGATCTCGCCACTGAAGTCCACAGGTAGTAAAAGCAATTGTAGTGATAGTAAAATAGCAAAATTGTTGGAAACAGTAAAATAGCATAAAAGCAAAAACAGTTGAACAAAGTTGAATAAGCAAAACAGTAAAAAGCTTAAAAAGTGAAACATTTTCATAGCAGAATAGTTTCTACGGCAGAAAGTGCAGTGAAATTTAAGTGTCTGAAGTGGGGATCGAACCGGGAACCTTGGGATTGGGAAAGCTCCCATAGGATCCCATTCATAATTCATAAAAAAAATCATATAAAATCATACAAGCATAGGATCAAAAAGTTGTATACAAGCAGGAATGTCCTGAATGAGCTGAACATTTTGATACCTGAATCGTTTTAATAGCGCAAAGCATGCGGAACTAGTTAGATGCCGAAAAACTTACGGAAGAATAAGAATAAAGATTTGAAGAACAATAGTGTGAATGCATTATCTAGTTACCTTAATTAGTGTGAATGCTTCAAGCATTCACACTATTGTTCTTCTTTTTTTCTCTTTATTAGTGTGAATGCTTCAAGCATGCTTCAAGCATTCACACTATTGTTCTTTTTTTCTCTTTATTAAACTTTCTATTCTTCCGTACGTTTTTTGGCATCTAACTAGTCCCGCATGCTTTGTGCTATTAAATTTAATTATTAATAATAATTAATAAAATTAAATTTTGCTATTTATGCAATTTTGCAATTTTACTACCACTACAATTGATTGTAACGCCTTGCAGTACCCTGTGGTCTTCTGTGGCGCAACAGGTAGAGCAGTCGTCTATGAACCCTGTGTTTGCTGGTTCAATCCCTGCTTCAGACGCTGCTCTTTCTGCTGTAGAAACCATTCTGCTATGAAAATCTTTCACTTTTGAAGCTTTTTACTGTTTTGCTTATTCCACCTTTTATGCTTTTATGCTGTTTTGCTATTTATAACAATTTTGCAATTTTACTACCACTACAAGTCATTGTAGCACCACACAGCACCCTGTGGGCTTCTGTGGTGCACTGGGTAGTGCAGTCGCTTATGAATCATGAGATTGCCGGTTCGAGTCCAGCAGCTGACGGGTGGTTATAGCTTTTGAAAAAATAGTATTACTCATACGAATAAAGATTTGAAGAGCAATAGTGCGGATGCTTGAAGCATTCACACGCATTTTCCAAGGGAAATGCATTTTATCTAGTTACAACCATGGTATGCAGAATACCACCTCTGAACACACAACACATTGAACCTTGAAGCAGATGGGCTATAGCAGCAGAAGCAGAAGCCACTCCTGTCAACTAGAACAGGAAACTGAGGCTACCACTTGCACAGGTTCACCAAAATGAACAATAGAAAATTTGGAAAAATGTTGCCTGGTCTGATTCTCGATTTCAGCTCGACATTCAGATGTTAAGTCAGAATTTGCGGCGTAAACAACATAAAAGCATGGATCATACTGCCTTGTTAAACTGTTCAGGCTGCTGGTGTAGCAATGGTGTGGGGATATTTTCTTGCTTTACTTTGGACACATGTCATCCTTTTGTATGACCACAGTGTAACCCAGCTTCTGATGGCTGCTTCCAGCAGGATAATGCACCATGTCACAAACCTCAAATCATCTCAAACTGGTTTCTCGAACATGACAATGAGTTCACTGTACTCCAGTGGTCTCCACAGTCACCAGATCTCAATCCAATAGAACACCTTTGGGATGTGGTGGAATGGGAGATTCACATCATGGATGTGCAGCTGACAAATCTGCAGCAGCTGTGAGATGCTGTCATGTCAATATGGACCAAAATCTCTGAGGAATGTTTCCAACACCTTGTTGAATCTATGCCACGAAGAATTGAGGCAGTTCTGAAGGCAAACAGGGTCCAACCTGGTACTAGCAAGGGGTGTACCTAATAAAGTGGCCAGTGAGTGTATAACAATGTTAAATACGTGTCATGTATTGTGCTTCTGTATTTTCTTCTGTGTTTTCTCAAAAATATTTTTGTTTACATTAACAGATGGTGTTGGAAGGTAGCGAGGAGCTACAGAGAGAAGAAGCAGCAGGCTACTACTGTCCCCAAGTCACAAAGATGGCACAATGTCACAGATGAACAAGTGTCCCATTTGTGGCTTAAAATACACTGATATTGTCCAGCACCTAAGAGTCACTGAATAGGTTGTCATTAGAACCGAGCTGACTCTTTTGTGCAAATGACCTCATCGACAGTAAGTGTTTTGTAGAACTTTTAAGAAAGCTTAATTCATTTTCAATACAGTCATTTTTTTGATTACTGTATTTGAACTGTTTTGACTACTTCTACAGCTTTATGCAAGTCTAAGTATGTTGATCAACTTGACAAGCTCCTGCTAAAGATCCCCCAGTTGAAGGTATGTTTTTGGAGTTGTGTGGTCCCTGTGTGTTTTTTCTGGGTGTTGGTGAGGCAGCTCTACATTTAAAATACATCACCATTACAGATGTACAGGTGTGGAATAAGATTGTGCAATGCAAATTCTGACATTAAAGAGACCTCCACGTAGGACCTGGTAGTATACTGTGTGACCCTGATGACTTGGATGTCTAATTCTATACAGGAAAACTGTTGTGAATTGGAAAGAAGTGATGGCTATTTCAGAGCCAAAGCACCCCACCAACCACCAACTCTGTGTTAATGTAGAGTACTGCAGATTTTTACAGTAAGGGGACTTTAAATGTAGGACCTGGGCTATAAGTTATATGTTAGTCTGATGACTTGGATGTCTTCTAATTTATATAATAGAAGACTGTGTTGCTTTATGATGCTTCTTGGTGTATTATGCCTACAGTACTAGAACAGACAGTATGGTGTGTAAGTGTGCAAGTCTTTAAGAGACTGTCTATAGGGACTTTAGCAGTCTTATGGCCTGTGGGATAAAGCTGTTGCAGAACCTGGCTGTTCTGCTTTTAAGGCTCAGATACCTCCTGCCAGAGGCCATCACAGAGAACAGTCTATGGTGGGGGTGTGTGCAGTCTCTGGTGATGTTGATAGCCCGTGACAGACAGTGTTTCTGTCCAATCTCCAGGATGGAGGGAAGAGAAGTCCCAGTGATCTTCTCCGCTGTCCTAACCACTCTCTGTAGGCACTTCCAGTCCGCAGCCATAGATGCAGTTGGTCATAATGCTCTCTACAGTGCTTCTGTAAAAAGTGATGAGGATGGGAGGGGGAAGGTGTGATCCTCCAGAGAAAGTGCAAACACTGCTGCGCACGCTTTGCCAGGGACCCAGTGTTTACAGTCCAGTTTAGGGTATCTGTGATGTGGACCCCTAGGAACTTTGTGCTTCCCACTACCTTTACCGCCGTGTTGTTGATTAGCAGTGGCGAGTGGCCAGGCTGGTTCTTCCTTAAGTCAACAATGATCTCTTTTGTTTTTTGACGTTCAGGATCAGGTTGTTCCTCCTGCACCAGTACACCAGCTGTTCCACCTCCTCTCTATAGGCTGGATGAGGCCCACTACCATCGTCTCATCAGCGTGTCATATAGTAATGATATGAGAGCAGCGAGAGTGGCAGTATAATAACACTTAAGATCATACAAATAGTAGTAGATCCATAATGATGGGGCTAATGATGAGAGCAGCAGGTGACACACAGCTGCAGATGAGACTCCATAGCTCCAGAGACACAACAACCTGGAGAGAGACAGAGAGAGAGAAGAGAGAGAGAACAATTGTTAAGTCAGTGACTTTTATGTAAGTGGTGGGCACGTACATGTCTGTATCACTTGTGGTGTGACATTAGTATGAAGTCTGTGATAAGTGCAGATGAATAAAAATGCTTTGTGTTGATCTGATGCTGTCCTTTAGTTTTTTGGTTTTTTGGAATATTGCTCATTGAGCTTAAAGCTTCCAACAGGACTCCCTGAGAGACTCCTGGCAGTCTCCCAAGCCTTGACTTGTGCATATAAGTAATTCTGATCTAGGTGAAATATGTCACCCACTATGTCAGTATAGCCTACTGTACATTGTACAATGTAGATCTTCCAAATTTGAGTTAAAGCAGATTCGTGCTTCAAAGCAATAACTGTGTTTTTCACAAAGCTCTTTACTTGCACCCAGGTTCTTTCACTCAAACCTTCTCTTTTCTTATGCATCGAATGCAGTGGTCTTTGCCAGGAACTCTGCGCTGTGCAATAAAATTGCAAGCACTGCTCTCCTCTCTGCTTTAGTCCATGATCTCTGCACCCTTACTCGGCATGGCTCTAAAAATGACAGAAAGAGCAATGTAGATCGAATAACTTTAAATGAACAGATTTTAGTGTACAGGCAGCAGCTACAGCACTTTAATGTAGTTTTAAAGAACTACTGTTTCTGGACTCTGATCTACAACAGTAAGAGACAAATATTAGAAATACATTAGGACAGTAATTTAACTGACATAAACTGTGTGACAAAACTATACAACAAACAGAAGGATGAGACAGTGTTTTGTATTGTAATTCATAGATAAAATGGTAAGTAGTATTCTATTTATCTTTTGTCTACTTATTTACTTATCATTTAACCTGATGGGTTAAAGCATGAAAAACAACCAGCAGAGTCCTTTGCCAAAAGGCAGGAGTTTTGTAAATTTCAAAAAACTATATTTAGCTCACTGTCTGTATGTTGACTGCCATCCTCAGTACAGGGGTCAGGTCTGTTTTTGCAGGCTGAGAGGTCAGAACCTCCATCTGAAAAGCAAGAGCAATCAAAATGTGACCCCTCATCCTGTACAATGTATGAAAGGAAGACACAGTGAAAGCATGTAAGTGCATCTGTAAAGAGGGCTGAAATGATTGATCTGTGACAGTTTACACCACAGGTATGCACTGATGTCACTTTTACAGGTCATACTAGCCCCTTCCCATGTCTGAGTAGTCAGCCAAACCCACCATCACTACAGTGAATGTGAAGTTCTGTTTAAATATTTTTTATTGGTCAAAGGTCAAAGGTCAAGGTCAATGTGACCTCACAATACAGGTTTTTGGCCATAACTCAATACTAATATTACTAATCATGACAAAATGTTACACAAATGTCTAATAAGATAAAATGATGAAGTGATGACATTTTCTGTGGCTTTCTGGCCTCCAGGCTGTTCTCCTGACCAGCTTCACCTGTCTATCCAGCCTCTTAGCTGTCCATCACAAGTGTCCACCCTACTCTGTCTTTATCCTGCCCTCATATTATACACCAGAGGGCCCCTGCTCTTTTAATCTCCAGAACCCCTCCTGCTGGACTTGCTTCTTTCTGGAATCCATCCCTCAAGGGTGGGATACAGTCACAATCTGACCCTCTGTTTCCCTGGGCCCCTGTCTCCAGCCTCAGATCACTGTTCCCTGGCCATATTCCTTCCTTGACTCTCCTTGCTCTTGCTGCCCACCAGATGTGTAAAGACATTTCTCCCTGTCCTCACTCACCTGACTGCCCTGCCTATTTGCACACCTGGCTCCACTTATCATCAGCCTATATTTAATTATTTTTAGTTATCAGTGAAATGGAGGGGATGGGGACGGAAACGCATAGGCCTGTCACCAACTGCTCCAAATCACTGCTCATCTCAGAAAAAATATTCATGTAGTAATAATAATAATAATAATAATAATAATAATAGTACATCAAATTTCTATAGTGCTTTTCAAGACACTCAAAGATGCTTAACAATATAACAAAAGAAAAGAGAAACAGTAAAAAGAAATGAGTAAATTAAATAAAGTTGTAGTTATGTAAATGCCAGGTTGAACAGGTGGGTCTTGATTAGTGATTTAAACGTCTGTAATGAGTCCGAGTTCCTGATGTGTGGTGGAAGGGAATTTCATGGGGGAAGGGGCAGCGGCAGTGAAGGCTCGGTCCCCCAAGGTCCGTGCTTGGTTCTGGTGATGGGGGTCAGGAGGTTTGAATCAGCAGATCGGAGACGGTGGGAGGGGGAATGGTGGTAGAGGAGGTCAGTGAGATAAGAGGGGGGAAGGTTATTGAGGGCTTTGTAGGTGATGAGGAGGAGTTTGTACTGGATGCGGTGCAGGGAGCCAGTGGAGCTGTTGGAGGACGGGAAATGTGGTCTCTGGAGCAGTAACCAGGCTATTGCAGTAGTCGAGTCTGGTGGTTATAAAGGCGTGAATGAGTATTTCTGCAGTGGAGTGGGAGAGGGAGGAGCAGAGACGGGCGGGACGGATGATGTTGCTGTTGCTGCATTCCATTTCAAATTGCCCCCGTCTGCCGTAGTCCGGCCGTTTTACAGGCCGTGACTGCAACATGGGAAGCGGCTGATGGAAATGTATATTTTCAGCAGTTTTGTAGCATAGGCCTAATTAATATAAAACCGTGGAATGATTGATTTAATTCTGGTTTGGAATAAAAGTGTAAAGCTAAACCTTCAGCTTTGTGACGTCTTGTCACTAGTAAAATTAGCTAATATGCACTGATGTAGTATAAGCAGGCTTCAAACACAACATGAGTAAAACACTGAAATAGCAGAGTGAATGTAAAATATGTTCAACTGTGTTTTTTGGAAGGTCTGATATATTTTTGAATGTTGGTTTTTCTCCTAATCATGACTCACCAGAGAAAACCACAGCTCTGCTTTCTGTTTAAACGCTTGAAACAACGACCTCCTGTGGCCTTGTGAATAATGACTGCTGTCTCACAGAGGTAAAGGTGGCTGAAGTGGGACATTGTTATCACAAACTGTATGACCTGTTCCAACAAGACAAGTGTTGGCATGCTGTTTCCTATCAACAGTCAGTGTTGGTTTATTTTAACCAGGACCACCACGATTAGATGAATCATCCAGCTCACCGGACCATCTTCATGTGGATGGAACTGACTAACTGAAATTACTGTGGACTCCCACAGTGACCTGGCTCCTCTCTTGACTCACACCAGCCACAGAACAGAGATAAAAACATATTCCAGCTCTGTCCTTTGAAATAAAATAGCAGACATACAGTACATGAAGTGAAAGTTTATCAAAGGTCTCGTAAGTGAAATACATAAACATCCATTCACAGAATCAGAAGGTGGTCCTGTAAAATCTGTCTTGAGGAAAGTTCCATCATTGGCCTGCAAACCAATGAGAATGAAAACTGCTCTGAGGCCAGAAACATATGATCTGATATTTAACATTTCTCTAGTGTTTGATTCACTATGAAAAAATATTGGATTCATCTGAATCAGCAAAGACAACAATCATCACTTTCAACATGTTTGCGGAACAGTTTCTGCTTCACATCCAGCAGATCTGATATAAGTCCAACACTCACTGAAAATCTATGTTGATATAAAATACAATATTCCTGAGAAAAATATTTTGGCTCTTTAGCTGCTAAGCTCGCCAGCTAAACTCTAACTGTGTCTGTCTGCTTTTGGGCAGGTAATTATATGATGGCTTCATTAAAAACACTCACTCCCGCACAGCTACCTGCTGCTGTGAGTGATACTTTGAAGTGGAGTTTTGGGAGGAGAAAACCAAAATACTGAGCTGAGAGGTTAAACGTTAGAGGTAAATAAATGTGTAGTTGGAGACATTCCAAACTATTTTTAAAGATTAAAGCAAATATATAAACTGATTAGATTAAGGCAATAAGCCATCAGTTTTGCACATCAATCATTCTATTCATTTTTACCTTCCAGATATGGTTTTACTGGCTTACAGAGACACACATGACACATGATATGAAGACAGGGGTAGAGTGCTCTGAATGATTCCTGACCCATTCCTAAACTGTTACATGGACTCACTTACACTATGTTGCCAGTTTGTTGGGTGCACCTAGTTAAAACTAATCCAAACTCAAAGTGCTCACGATACGCCTTCTGTGTAGACAGGAGGTATTACAACAGCTGCAATAAATTCCTCCATCATGAAGGTTATAATTTGTAGTTTTTGTTGTTGTTTTGAAGAGGTTTTATGTTTTATGATCATTTTTGGCAGCTACAATTTGTGATGCAGTTGAAGTATGGAACATTATTCTAAAAGGTAAAGTGTTTCTAATATTTTGTCCACCACCTTTATATGAATGAAGCGACTAAATATTAGAAACACCTCTCAGTATAATACAGCACAGTTCAGAGGCACTGCAGTGTTTCCAGAGTCAGTCTTCCACTATGGGCTAGATTCCAGGAGTTAGACTGTAAGGCGCAGAAGGAGAGATGCGAGTCAAAGTGTGAATTAAAAGGTGTAATGGGGAGTTAGCTGTGTGTTTTGGGCTGATGCTACAGTCACGGACATTCGCGTCTAAAGGGCTGGCCCTGCTGAAGGGAGCTGTCTGTGAGGGAAAGGCAGCGCCATATAACCTGGAAGCTGAAAAAGGATGGAGCTTTTGGCTCTCTGTGAGAAATGACTCACAGTGAGCTACACCTTTAAGGACACACCCTCTATGTCTCATACACACACACACACAGGGAAAGAAGTCAGTCTGTCAGAATGTCCGCAGCTAATCTGCTAACCCCTGACAGCATGTTAAAAAAAGTCCATCCTTACAGCTGTCTCTTCACTCATCACATCATTTCTTCACCAACCCTTCATTCATTGCCCTGGCTGACTGTTCCCAGGAGCCTGTTGTCTCATCTGAACTGGAAAACAGGAGGTAATGCTGGGTTTCCTGGAGCAGATTACACAGCTGTATCACC
>BRZM01005480.1:0-23742 GCA_033238685.1 Lates japonicus | reverse complement strand
GATCGATGAGCTGAGCCCTGGTCTCTCTGCAGCGGGGACGTACCGAGGGGGAGAGACCCTTAGCCTGTTCTCT
Source organism: Lates japonicus (assembly GCA_033238685.1). Classification (NCBI taxonomy): domain Eukaryota; kingdom Metazoa; phylum Chordata; class Actinopteri; family Centropomidae; genus Lates; species Lates japonicus. The sequence continues at coordinate 23,669 of BRZM01005480.1, read as the reverse complement.
GTCTGACTCCCAAAAACAGCTCTGATGGCCAACAAAAACACAGAACAAGGCACCCAAATAGCAACCCGCACTTCTGCTGCTATTGTAGTGTGAAATGTTTCCCACGATGGAGCTCAAGACACCGAAGAGGAGCTTTGGATGGATGACACAATCCTGAACAGTGAGAGACAAGGGTCAGGCCGAGGTGAAGCAGAAGATGTAACAGATTATTATAGTGGCATGTCGTGGCAGTATGTATCTCGTTGAGATGTAAAATATAGGGGGGTGAAAATGAGTGCAACTTTTGCAAGACCGCATATTTTGAGGGACAGGGTTCAACCACAGCAGACAGATGACTTTATTTGAATAATGGTCCAGCAATGTTAACTGTATTACAAATGATTACGCAAGCAACGGACATCCATTTGGGTCATGATTAGGGACTTGATCGGGTGGGGGCTCGGTTACTGATACCTGACCATATTTAAGCTAAAAACCCATTGCCTGGTTTGTTCTTGGTTTGGCATTTTTTTGGGGCCTGCCCTCATTTCAGTCCAGTCTGCTTTTAGACAGGGGAAACAGGAAAAGAGTCACAGCGCTGCGGTTCATTCTTCAGTCCATATTCACTTGACCACACAAAGAGCCCATTTTGAGGGAGACATTTTATGTGTTGTGTGGCAGGCAGTGCAGGCGAAAAAGATTTACTGTGTCTGTGTCTATTCAGGGGTGTTTTGGATGATGTTCATGCTCTTACTGGTAGGGGCCGGGGATTTATTGCAGCTGGGAAACATTGTCAGGTAGATGTTTCTGACAACAGTGAACATTTATTTCAGCAGTTAAATCCACAGCATATTATTAATATGCAGTTATATCTATCATTCACACGTGCGGCCCCTGATAGTCCATCAAACAGTAAAGCTGTGTCTTACTCTGTTAAGACACAGGTTTAAAATCTGTGTAATATATACTTAAACTGACAGTGCAACACCTGCATAAACACATGTACACTTCTTTGGTATGATATCTGGTGGTAGCCTTAGCAATAGTCATATATATAATAATAATAATATATAATAGTAATATATATAATTTTTAAATGCAACATGAAAGAGGGAAAATTATTTGATATTAAGATTTTGTTGCTCTTCTTTGAATCTGTAAATAGGATTTTAATAGTTTAGCTTTTTTTTTAAAAAAATTCCTTTGTTTTATAGAAGGATTTGGTTTAAAAAAATCAATCATGTTAAATCTGTTTGTAAAAAATATTCAGAACTGTAGAGATTTTTGGACCAAAGCTTATTATTTTCTTACTATCAATAATATAATTATAAAAGGTTTACATTTCATACAGTACATCCATTCAATAAAACTTTATCAATCATATTTAAGTTGTTATATTTATTTATTTAAGGGTTAAAATAAATAAGAAGCAAAGATCTGGCTTGCAGGTAATTTCTGAACATCATTTGATACATGGTTAGAATTGGGATCATTTAAAAAATGTCTACATTCTCTTCACAAGATTTTCCAGTTTTTTCAGATTTGCCAGTGTGGTAACATCACATGACTGCTAATTCTGTCTCAAATTTCCAACAAAGAGCAACAAATTAAAAAAAGCGAGAAATAAAATTATAGTATGAAAATGAAACAGAACTGTTGAGTTTCAGTTTAAATTAAACTCTGTACTGTGTAACAGAAATATGTATAGTTGCAAATGGCACATGTAGTTGTGTGTGTGTGGGCATGGAGGATGGTGGGAGAGGAGGAAGTTGTATCACTGAGGTAGCACTTGGAGGGACTAACAATGGCCCACACATATCCTGTGGCTGTCAAAATCTTGAAGACCCTACACAAACACTTTGGAGTCAGGGCCCACAATCCCCCTGCTTTTTCTCTCAGTGTTCCAGGTTTTGTTTCAGGTGCACTCTTTTGCTTTTTTTCCCCCAGCTTTTTTAGAAGCCTGTTTTTTGTTGTGTGTTTCCGTGTCTTGGTAGAGACACAAAACCTGAAGTTAAAGATGGATTGCAGCCTCATCTGGGATTGCTCAGTTGGGAAATACAGGAATCTTAGAGCAATATTTCCAGTGATGCATTTTTATTCAGCCGTAGCAGCCTTGCTTACTCAGAGTGCTCAAACACAAGTAAGATATTTTTTTTGTTTAAACTGACTTGATCATGGACCCTTTCCCTCTATATGCTGTCTCAGCAGACCCATCCCCCACCCCCCCCCACCACTCCCCGGTCTGAAAGGGAGAGGCCATCACAACCTGTAGAGCTCACATCAGCACACATCAGCACAGGGAAAACACACTGCTGATTGCCTCGGAACGGGAACCCACTTTCCAGAAACTCAGCAGAAAATTAGTGGCTCCATGATGAGGCTAACGTACACACACCTGTATTCCTCCCCATTCCCCTCCCTGCCTCTCTTTCTCCAGCAGTCTCTCTTTAACCGTGTCTGGATGTCTGCCCCTAAAAAGTAGCCCTTGAACACCTCGTGTATAACACTTCCAAAACAAAACTAATAACCCCTTTTACTCCCTCATCATTCCACAATGGCAGCCTTCTTGCAGAGAATACAATGTCCTGCCAGGGAGTGTTTTGAGAAAACCCTTCAATAGCTGTATGCACTGCTTGGCCAGTGCTGTTTGCTTTGATGGGTTGCTGACAGACTGACCTAAGCAGAACTCTTTTTTTTTTTTTTTTACTGCCCAAAATTGGAGCAAGGCTTTCTTTTTTACATTCATGATAGCACGCTGTCACTGAGTTCAACAATGTAAAGGGGACCACCCATGCAAAAATAGATGTCATGATGGAGCTTGCTGCGGTTGCTTTAGCGGTAGGCTGTAGTTCTGTGCAAACATCCCACATTATTGCTGACAAGGAGAGGAGGACAGTACATCCTTTGACCAGCAGAGGGCGACTAAAGCTTTGGAGAGAATCCCAGGACGTTATTAGGGCCAGCGTGACCCCCACCCCTCTGATTTCTCAGTGTCAAAAATAACATCTCCTGTTACTTTCATGGCTACAGAGGAAATTTAAGTAGGATGGTATGAAAACCTCCTGCCAACCAGGGCTGAGACAAAATGTAACAGTATAATATGCAAGAAGAAGTTGTTCATATTCAGTGCTTGTGTAACTGAGAGATGCAACAGCTTCATAAATTTTCTCTAGATAGTCACAGTAAAATGCCATCTCTTTTTCATCATGGTTTTATGGTTTTGTAATGGTTGTCAACCACTGAAAAGCTCAGAAATACAAAAGTCCACTGCTGTGGAGGAGCCCACTAAGAGGTCACCTGGCCACACAATGCAACAGCATCCCTATATATATATTTTGAATGTCAAGGACTAGTCGCATTTAATCATACCTTCACCCTCCCGCCTGCTCCCACAGCATAAAAATCCCCACCGCTAAGCCACCGTCAGCGTCACTCCCCCACCCACTCTCCAGCACCTCTCCCCCGTTAGTTCCCATGGTGAGGGCCGTCACCACTGCCAATCCGAGGCAGCGGCCGCCAGGACCTTGGTGGTCTGGAGTGTCTCCGAGGTGGCACGGCCGCAGGGCTGCAGAGAGTAAACAGGACACTGGGGGATGGAGGGATGGAGGAAGGAGGATAGAGGGATATAGGGATGAGATTGTGGAGTCAGCAGCCTCTCCGCCCTGCCTGGGGAAGAGGAAAGCCTGTAAAGCCTGCAGATTCAGAGCTCACACAAACAGTGGACTGCCCTGAGACTCAGCTTAGTGGATAAGGCTTTGGCCAGACAGAGAGAGAGGCAGTAGTCAAATAACTGTTGAATTAATTTCTTCTCCTGGAGAGTTAAACTTGACACATTTTCACCGTAGCTATTAGATTTGATTATTTTATTAGAGAGGACCAATTTTTGCTTGTTTAATTTTGTGAGATATTCTTCCAGAATTACCTCCTTTAATATTATTTATTATATATATATATATTTTAGCCATCACACCCTGTTTGACACACAGGTAGTGTGCAGCACAAAAACAAGCACAACATTACTTTTCAAGTTATGAACTTACAATAAAGTTTAGGTGCTTTATTTACCTCCCTTATTTCTATACAAAGGAAAAGGGTCAAGTTTGAGCTTGTTGTGTCTAAACTGACTGTAAAATAACCACATGTGTAAACAACCCAACAGTCATGTAAAAGTAACACTAAACTGGGTTAAAACAATCATGCTAGGAAAGTTCAATTCCTGTTGTTTGACCCAAACTGTTTAACCCAGTGATGAAAGTGAAGTGTAACTTAAACTACCACTAGTACATACAAATGTTAAAATGACTCCACTCTTGGCAGCATGTGGTTTATACATTAATGTATCAGCAATAATAACCCAATAATGTGATATTTAATACAGCAAGACCTCACAGGAGCTAGTTTTCTTGTACATGGAGTATTTAACATTTAATACTTCATATAAGATAAGTTAAAAGTACTTCGACTTAATAATATAGTATTTTCAATGCAGAACTAACGTGTAAATAGAGATTTACAGTGTGTGGTAGCTTTTTATTTACTTAAGTAAATGATCTGATTTCTTCCACCACTGACACACTGACTTAGAGATGCTACAGCATGAGTTGCAGTTTAAAGTTAATACATAAAAAGTGAACAATTAAACAATTAATGGGGTAGTTGCAAAAAAGAAGACATCAAATGTCTGCCAAACGAGGTTTAAAGATAATCATATAAAGAAGTGTGTGGAATTCACCGTGCCCAAGTCTAGGGACCGTGAAATGAGGGTAGCTAATATCCACATGTTATACACACCGCCTGTTTCTTCTTAATAATAATATTACTCCTTATGTGGTGATGAGACAGTTGAAAAGTGATTTACCTGAGCGGCTTTCATTGATAAATCTTTCTTGCACCATTCTGCTACTTAAGGAATCAGGCTCGCTTACTGTGGAAACTGAACCTGCAGTACTAAATAGCATGGATGGTCAACTGTTTTGACTCTGGTGATAAAAGATGACAGGAACGACAGGATTTGAAACCAGCACTGTCACTGAAAAAATGATTTATTTTGTTTGTGGGAAGATGAAGCGTAAGTTTAATTTTGCAAAAATAGTCTTTCAACAAAAGTTCTCCAAACATGGCAGGTATACCCTAAACATGTGTAAATAATGTATATAAAACTGGTGTTGAAATAATAATTTTAAAGTCTAAAGTTGCATCAGAGCCAACCATGACAGCAGACTGTGTCTTCTCAATTGAACTGTCCTTGAGAAAACAATTTTTTCCACTAGTGGTTTTTTCATTATTTCTTTTAGAATCCACATCCAAAGCAGTGTACTTAGTCCGTGAGCCATAGATTCAAACCAGTCATCTGTTTTGTCTCTATTTAATGTGCCAAGGGGGAAGGCAGAGATGGAGGCTGTTTCTACCAGAAATAATAGGTATCTAATAGGATCTACTCCCGCTCAGCCTTTGACAGTAATGGCAGGTCTGGTGGAACTTAATGGTATACTTTTTCTGGGGAGAAATACGCCGCCACAGGGGAAGCCACAATCCTAACAGGCAGCTGGAAAAAGAAAGGCAGACATAAATCATTGCGCTGGTCAGTTCTGAATGACGACGATGAAGAAGAAGATCACTCTCTGGCAGAATAAATAAATATATAGTGAATTAGAGAGACTTTATATGATTCATTTTATGTGAGAGGTTAAACGCGCAAAATATCCACAGATAATCTGAATTCGGATCGTATTTCACCGAGTATGTGCTTCCCCTTCCTACCACATTGAGGCATGTACAAAACACACTGTTTGGACTTGCTTCCTGAACCCTTGTGTTCTTTGTAGAAATGGTAAGCCAGGTGATGTGAATGCTTATGACTCTTTATATTTAAGAAAGGGAGGAAAGCCAGAGCAGGCAGGTAAAAAGTAAGAGAGTGGAGGATTATAAAAACGTTTCAGTGCAACGTCACGATAGAAAGTAATTTAACATTTGCATGAAAGATCATGATCTTTTTCAATACAGCTAAAGTTATTAAAAATAGAGTAGGATTTATTGAACTTCTTTCTTGCCCCCACTCATGGAAATGTTAAAAGGAAAGAAATATATCTTGAGACTACATTTGCTGCTGCTGCAAGAATTTCTCAAAAATAAAATAATTGGGTCATTAAGATTTCCAGGGATTCTTATCTGTAATTTAAATCCTTTTACTTTTCCAATTACGAAACAGTCCGCAGAGAGGGACTTTAATAAATGTCATGGAAGCAAGCATCATTAAAAAGAAACAGGATTTAGACAATTAATTTGATGAAACCATGAAAGCCTTGGCCTAGAGCCAGAAGGGTGGAGCTTGTTCGGGGTTACTGCTGGGTATTCGAAAAACACTGAGATTTGAAGTACAGTGAAAGCATCATCAACAGTACAGTTAAAAATATAGACGTTACACAGGGCTAACGCCATTGAGATCTTTATCATTATTATCCTTTCCTATTTAACTTGTTTAATTACTGTTGAATGAACATGTAGGATTCAGGTGTTTTGCATACTCGGGTCGTTTTTTATAATTAATAATAGTGTCTGTAGCATTTTTGGAGGCAGGGAGAGACAAAGAGAGAGAGAGAGAAAGAAAAAAAAAACAGCTGTGTTTTCATGAAGAAGACCAGAATTTAAAATAGCAGTTTGAAAGACATGAATTACTATTCTTTAGTGTGTGTGTATGTGGCCTCCACGTGCGACCTCTAGTGTGCTGGAGCACAGGCGTGAAATAGCTCTAAATTGGCTATATTTGCCCTCGGAGGCGCTCTTTTGAGATGCCCTCCTAATCCACCTCAGAGAGGCAGTCCACAGGAGTCGCTGCTTATTCAATTAATTGAAACCATGGCTCTAAACATAGCAGAACGAAAAGTGTGAGAAAGTGTACAGATAGAGAGGATGGTGGTCTCTGTGTGTGTGTGTGTGGAGGTGATGGTGTGGGGCCTTGGAAGCTGCATATGTTTACACTCGATATTTGGACACCCATTTTTGTGTCTTTTATTATGGATTTGAAGAAGCAGGAAACACTTGAGGCAGCACATGAAAGGCTGAAAAGACTAAAAAATATTTTGTGATATTAAGCCTGCTAAGGCATAGATCAGGTCTCCTGCCAGAGGTGGCGCCTATATGACATCATAAGTGATTATTATGCTTTGGAGCTTGATAAAAGGACATGAGAGGCTGCGGCCATTCCAGAGGGTCATCGCTAAGCCTGGAGCCAGACCACACTCTCTGAGGCAGCTGTTCAGTTACCTGAAGCTCCTGGACTTCAGTTCCATGTAAAGTCATCAAGTTACTTCCTCCTCTGTAAAAAAGTGTACAGTATTAAAGGTTGTGCTCTTAGTAGCGTTAACCTAGCAGAGCACTGGCTGTCAGCAAAATCACATCTTTTGGTCGACTCCATGATATGTCTCTTTCATGGATCATTTTAATGAACTTTACATGGGCTTTTACTGATGAAAACTTCTAAATGAGCTTAAATTTGAATGTATTAAATGCAACAACACATTTTACATAGTACAGGGTAAAATAAACACTGCATATTTAAGTCAATTCCATTTTTCTCTTTATGATTAAACTGAAAATAATACTGGTACATGTGAGCACTATTGTTTCTGAAGCAGTTACTGTACTCCATACACATGCAGTTCAGGTTTGGGATCTAACTCATAAATGTTATATTTAAAAAAAAAAAAAGTGGTTCAAAACAATATTTTATTACCACTGTTACCATGTGGGTATGATGTTTCAAATATACAAATCAATATGAGACCACCTCTAACACGAGCAGGATCAAAAAAAAGGGTGGGGGTGGGGGTAAAACTCTAAATAGATTCAAAGGACCCAGTATTAAACAGAATTACTACTTAACATACTAGAAATTTGTTTCTCAGGGTGGAAAAAGAATTTATGGCTGCATCTCATGATTCAACATGAAATCAAAGGTTTATTACCAAAGGAAATTCTGTTTATATGACATTTGGAGTGCAGCATGTAATTTCTACCACCACTGAAAACAGTATTGTGCTTGCCAAAGTTGCTCACAGGGCATCACCATAAATGACCACTGAGTGTAGAACAAGTGGAAATGATGTGATGATAGGATGACGCATGTTATAAAAACACCCAGTTCTGCATCCCACGCGACCAACTGTCAACAACTGAAGTAAGACTCAAAATCATAATGCAACAATGGAAGAAGAATAAAAATGTCAACTGAGGGATGCACTGACTCCTCAGATGGGCCTCGGCTATTGAGATGAAGCCACGGCGAAGCTGAAACAGAGGCCAAGAGCAGGTAGAAACATCTGGTTTGAAACAGTTTGAAAATGACTACAATACATTAAATGTTCCCATAAATGTTTTCTCATTTCTCAGTTCTGGATCCCAATTTTTCACAGCACCCGTCTCTCCTCCTTTGTCTGCAGGAGTAAAAACAAAAATAGAGAGAGAAAAAAAAAGGAATATGTCTGTGTTACGGCGGTGAGCTGATGAGCAGTGACGCTCAGACTAAACAAGGTAGAGTGATGGCTTAGGGCGCTGTGCAATCCAGGCGTGGAGGCCCACCTGCCAATGCTACTTGTCATTCTGGGTTTCTGAGGCTATGACATTGGGTGCCATGTGCCCAAGTCTTCTCCCACCATCGTGCTTGTAGCGTCTGTATCATTTGCACACGCTTCATTGCAGACCTTTCAGCCTGTACACATGTTGTATTACAGCATCACATTTAAAGTCTTATTGGATTTGAGACATTTGCTTGTTTATCTCATCCAGAGAAGAGGATCAATGTCAGCTTTATATTATCAGTATCTGATGTTAGCATTGTGTAGCATGAGTGATGGAGGCAAGGGAAATATCTATACTATGGAGTAAACAAACTCCCATGCTGTTGTCTTTACATATTAGGTCTTTGTCATTTTGTACAATTAGAAAGTATAACAGTTCATTCATGTCGCATCAGTTTCACAGTTGAGATTAAGTGTCAGCGATATCGAGGATTTCTGGCACCTGATATCTTCAACTTGGTAAGGAATTAGTCCAGAGGCATCAAAAAAAAAAAGAAAAAAGAAAGAAATATTAGTTACAGTACATCTAAATAAGAGTCAAAACAATTCAGCTTTTGCAAAAGAGATCAGGCTGGCTGAACACAGCTCAGGCCACGACTTGACCGTGGAAGAGCAGAGGCAGCTAATGTATGCTCAAAGTAAGGCATGACACAGTTTGGAAAATTCTGAACATACACTTTGACAGTGGAAAAGAGGATTATGTAGCAAGTGGGTTTGACAAGTTTCTATGATGTTTTCTTTCTGCCATGAAACTTGTACTATTGGAATCTATTATAGTGCCAATGGAATCTAAGCTGACCATGACCTCTGAAATTTCACTGTGAAGGGCAAACTATTTCTTTTTTTTTCTCATTCTCAAAAGATGCTCTTTTTGTGAATATCTCCTTAATAAGTGAGCAGTCGCCCCAGTTCTTTTATTTCCCTGACATCATAGAAATGATAGGCTTTTCCCAAAAATGTTCTATTTTTAATCATTTCGTGTCTTTGAAAGCAAGCACAGGATGGCACTCAAATCTTTGTGCTGCATTGAAAACTGACTTGAGTCTGGCGAAACCAGTACTGCTGGCAAATCACTGCAGCATTAGAGGCACTTTTTTAACCCACCTGGTAAAGGCGAAACCTCATTCAGATGAGGTACAAATGAGTGTGGTACAACGGAGCCAACTGGGGCGCTGTGTGCTGTGGTGGGGCGACCTGCAGCCAACTGGTGCTTTCCAGGCAGCCTCTGTCAGACCAGGCAGTCAAGGTGCATAGCTTACGGAAACCAGGGCAGTTTGATTGAGTTCCTGTTATTATTTCTTTTTTTTTTTCTTTTTTTGCGGAGAGCAGGTTTGCCAGGTTAATTTTTCCTCTATGACTGTCAGAATTACAGACTGTACAGGCGCTGCACACCCAAGCACTCAAAGGCCCCTTAGCCTTTCAACTCCAAATAGTCATTTGTCATCAATGGCAAGCATACAATATGTGATAAGCAATTAAATACTCTCTTCCCCATATATGGTGCTATTGAGTCAAAGGATATTTATCTGCGATGCTATGTCCTCCGGCTGTATGTACTCTGGGCAGGAAGCCACCAAGTATCCCTCAGACAGTAAAATCAGCCCGGTTGGGATGCTCCTGTTCAGAGTGGGGCTAACTATGAGATGGAAGCTGTATGGAGGTTAGGCGGTGAGAGGTAATGCATTGTTGGCCCGTCCCAGCCCATATTGAGGCGGTGCTGGCCTCGAAAGCCTGAAAGATGTGTTTGTTGTACAATAAGTTGTACTTTCATTGCCATCTGGGTATAGACCTTAGGTCAGTAACTGCTGAGCGTGTGTGTGGTTCCAGTGCAAATAATAATAATAAAATAAAGGGCCCATTCATTCCTCCTCCCCAGATGGTTACACGCAGTAATGATATTAGAGGTTCAGAAGGGATTAACCAGTAGCAGACTTTTTCTTTAATATCACTGCTGAGGGCATGCAACATCCATAAATCCTTTGAAAAGGGACAGTGGATGGAAATGAAACATACTCCTTATCTTTAACAGCTGCTCAAGCTGGGCTGCCTGCATGAAAAAGAATCAGGCCTTCCTGTGGTGTGACATTTGTGTCACCCTTGAAAAAAAGAAAAGCAGTGTCTCATCATCTTAATAAAATCTGTTCCTTAAAAATGTTAAAGGGTACACCTATACCAAGGTCAAGTGAGGTGAAGGCAGATCCTTTTTAAACTCTCAGTAGTTAACCAAACCAACCCGTCTATGCTTATATCTTGAGATGATGTGACAGTGTGTCTTTACTCACTGTCATGCAAAGGCTTGAGATACACCATATGTCAAGAAGTTTCTGAGTGTTCACTATTATATGTCTAGACAAACACCCACATCCAAGGTCCTCCTCTTCCACTCTTTCCCTCCACCCATATCACATCTCTTCGGCTGCAGAGTCAGTGAGTCTGGGTGAAGCGTGATACAAGGCTGCTGTAAACTTCTGTGGGTAAGAGGACATTGATTTGTCAGGAATCATTCTTTATATGCTATCATTCACTTTCCATAATTTGTTTGAGCATTTCTGCAAAACAAAACAAAAATCAAAATCCAACAATGGAACAAAATTGTACATAACTTTATGCTAAAAATATCCAACAATGCAGTGCTTCACCTTTGCTCCTGAACTTACAGGCGTGCCAAATTACGATTCACGCAACACTACATAGAAGTCATTGATAAAATAAACAGTGGATTGCTAAATTGTAGCAGTTGTGTTCCTCCTGTATTGCTCTTCTATTTTTGCAAGATCTTTAATTTATCATGGATACCTGTAAATTGACTTATTAAAAGGAAAACTCATAACCCTGACTTACTTTCATTTAAAATGAATTCCTATTAAGCTTACTGGAAAGGCCTGATAAAACCAAGGCGGTGCAAAGTGACCTAGTTTGGATTGGATGGGAGTCATTTTGGACATACTGGAACAGGGGTAGACATCTGGACTTGTTTTATTTAAAGGCCAAAAGAATAATCCAACATCATCTTTGCTGTGTTGTTGCGTAACAAAATGCTACACAAGGCCTCTTCTGAAATGTCGATTCTGAGGCACCAGGCCACCTGTCAGCAAACACAGCAATCCATTAAGAGCTACCCAGTGGTGCTGATTGCTTTGCCCCTGACCCCAGCTGCTTACTCAGGGCATGGTTGCTGAGTAGAAGTGCAGCAGAATTGGCGAGAATAATTTGAATTCCATAGAGTGGAGAGTTGCGGTGAGGGTGCAGGTCCTTTTCCCACCACCCTCTACTCCCCCCTCCACCCCAAACTCACTAAACACCCAGTCAGTCTCTGGGTGATGGGCTGAAACCAGGCTCCTGACACCGCTTCGGCCCACTGCCTGCCTGCCTGCCCGGTGAGGCGGGGCTGTGTTGATACAGCTGGGAGTAGGCAGAGGTGCGAGAAGTCAAGTGACTTGACGGGGTCAAACACCTCTCTCAACCACACACACAAACACACACATACGATCACGTGCACACCAGACTCACAGTGACACTCCAATATGTCTTTAACATCTTTCTTTACAGGGACTGCCGTGAAATTTCTCCTCAGACAAAATGTATTGTCTGCACCAGCTTCAACACTTTGTTCAGGAATGTGTTTATGAACACCCACTCAGATTGCCTGTTCTTCCCTTCCTCCTTAGTGCCACCAAGCTTTCTTGTGGGCACTCTTTGAAGTCTAACTCAGGTCTCACTTTCTTGTTTCTGTAGTTGACTCAATCTTTGTGAGAGCCAAGAACAGCTCAGAAACCAATAGACCACAAAGGAAGCCAATATCCCTCTCGCTTCTAGGACTTCTTAATGTTTTTGCTTCGATCGTCGACCAGTAGGAGGTGCATTGTACAGTGAGTCACAGCCTTATCGTCCAGTAAATTGCATGTTTTGGACTGCTGGTGCACAGTGTACTTCCTTCTACCCCTAATCTTTTCCAACAGATTTATTATGGGTTTTGAAGAAGAGGTTCATAGGCTAAGCTGTCTTGCTCCTTTTGTTTCCAGTGGTGCTCTGACAGAGGATAACGAGGCTAGACAAGCTCCCCAGAGCAGCGTAGTGCCGATCCCAGGTTCTGTACTCTGCCAGGTCTCCATCTCTATCTGTCTGAGGCCGTGTTGGGCTGACTGCTCTTGATTGTTCTGACAGGGCAGGGTATTTCCACCTCATGGGTCAGCCGCCAGACTGAGTGTTTTTAATCAAACTCTAGACAGTCCCTGAAGAAGATTGATGAGCCTTGTTATATTGTCCAGACAAATAGTAACGAGGGACTACACTCAAGCTTCCAGGCCAGACAGCACACACACACACACACACACACACACACACACACACACACACACACACTCTCTCTCTTTCTGAATACGTGCACTCCTGAGTGAATTATTGAGTGATTGAGTGAGCGAGTGAGTGAAGGGTTGTATGTAAACATGTATCTGCAGCAGCGTGTGAGGGTGTGTGCCTCCTTGTGTAGGTGTCAGTCTGTGGCAGAAAGGGGCCAAATAAGTTTTACTCAAATGAAAAAAATCACAGTCCTCTTCTCAGGTCAAATGACTTAATCGTAAAAAAAAAAAAAAAATACGTTTCTAAAGGCATGTTAGCTGCTCTGAGGTAGGAGTGCTTCGAGCTTATGCTAACATCAGCTTGCTAACATTCTCACAGTGACAATGCTAACATGCTAATGTAAGCAGGTATAATGTAGACCAACATAGTTTAGTGTGTTAGCATGCCAGCATTTTCTAATCAGCAGCAAACACAAAGCACAGATGAGGCTGAGAGTGTCATTTTGCAGGGATTTGGCCAGAAAACAAAGTATTGGAAGTGAAATCTTGATCTGATGGTGCCGGACAAAAAGTTAAGGGATCCTCAAAATAAAGACCTTTACAGGGGGGGACATGAATTTGTGAACCAAATTTAATAGAAATCCATCCAATAATTGTCAAGCCATTTTACTCAGGAGTACAAACGTGAATGGTGGCACTAGAGAAAAAGTCAGGGGATCGCCAAAGATTCATCTTCTGGGAACCATGAATATCTGTACAAGGTTTAATTGCAATATATTAAATATTTGTTGAGATATTTCAGTATGGACCAAAATGGTGGACTGACTGCTGACCGAGAAACATCGCCATTCCTACAGCAGGGCCGCTAGCATGACTAAAAAAAAAAATCTCTCATGGTGAGAAAGGAGCTACAAACAGGGTTAAAAGGGGCCATACTACTATGTCATGGAGCCCTATTGTCTCATAGTCCTGCTCTCTTTTTTCAGCAGGGCTGCTGCTTTTGATCACCTATCCCATCTGTGACACAGCGCGACTGACTTTGTATGAGAGGGAAGTGCTGGCACCAGGCGCTGGGCACCGCGGGGCCTCTGGTCTTATCAGCAACCAGGTCATAAGGCAAACTGGCGGGGCATATAGGCAGGGACACGGTGGGACAGGGGGAGGCAGACAGAGTGGGAGGGGGAGGGAGGTAGACGGGGGCTTGTGGGATTGCCTTGTACCCGCCGGTGCGTGGGTTTGTTCTCCCGGGGGACCCCTGCTGTGCTGGACAGGCATGCAGAGGGTAGATAACCATGCCAGAGGATGAATAGATGTGAGAACAAAATGAAGGGAGAATAACAACACATGGCAGTCATACCCACCCGACGCAGTGAAAAAAAAAAAGCGCTTTGCTCATTGTTTTTTGGACTACACTATGTTTTTGACGGTGACGCCTTGTTCAAAACATGCCTGTCAACCCCTCAGTGTTTGAAAGACGATAGCACATTTCTTTCAAAACATGTAATAAAAAGAAATCTATAAACATGTATGGCTTAAATGCAGACACATTTGTATTTTGCAGTAAAAACGCACTTGCGAGTTTGTGTGTAACATGCTTGCTCTCTGGTGTTTGCGGCGTACATATTTTACTGGCACAACCTGGTTCTCTTCTGGTCTCACTCTTTATTTTCCAGCCCTTTTCTCCGAGTGCCTGCAATTCCTCAGGTTGCTGCTGCAGCGGAGGACAGGCCCGCAGGGAGCCACCACTGTAATGCTAAACTGAGCCGTTTACCACTGCGTCTCATGGTGCCAGCAGGCCTGCCTCTCTTAAACACACACGCTCCCAAGATATCCTTTCCAGAGTTCAGCTTACTGCGCTGCTTAAACGCACCAGCCACCTTATTCAATTAGAGCTTCGTTAGGAGCCATTTGAGCGGCAATTAGCTTGACTGTCTGAATGGTGATTTATGGAGCCGGGAGTAGGATTTTCCCTCTGCTTGCTCTCCCGCATGTCTGGTAGATATCTGCAGTTATTTGGTATATGATTTACGCTCAGAACCATGACAAGCAGGTGTGGAAAATAAGTGACATGGAGAGTGGAAAGGAAGGGAATGAGGGGCAGTTGATGGAAATGATGGGAAAAAAGAGAGAGACAAATTGTAGAGAACAGACAATGGTGGGAGCAAAAAAAGCAGGCAAGGTAGCGTGATACAGACAGCAAGATATCTGGATGGAGAGAAAGGCAGACGAGCACGTACGTGTTGATCCGAGGCTGAGTTCAACAGAAAAGTGACTAAGAGAAAGGAAAAAGCGGAAGGGAAAGTGTTAATAAGCGCTGATCCTGGCTCACTTCGATGACCCATTGGAGGAGCTCGCCTCTGAGGGATTTCAGCAGAGGGGCCAGAGCAGCGCAGCTTCCTCCTCAGGATGTCAGTAAGGAAGGGCCACGCCATGTTTGTCTGGGCTGCTGCCTACTTCTTATCACAATCGCTCTCTCTTCCTTTTTCTCCCTCTCCCTCAATATCATACTATATCTCTGTGTTTTTCTATCTGCTCAGAAATCTTGAAACAATGTTATTCCTTCTCACAGAGAGGCAATTAAGCTGCAACAGGGCAAATAATGTTTTTCTTTTATTTTTGTTAGCAACCTGCCGGCGTTTTATTGAACACGGTTGACAAACAACAAAAGTGTGAAAAGCTAGGCTGAAAACCCAGATGATGAAGTAAATCTGTAAGAATGAACCTTCCCTCTCAAATCTGTTTGTGAC
Organism: Lates japonicus; assembly: GCA_033238685.1. Classification (NCBI taxonomy): domain Eukaryota; kingdom Metazoa; phylum Chordata; class Actinopteri; family Centropomidae; genus Lates; species Lates japonicus. The sequence goes on along the minus strand of BRZM01005480.1, from coordinate 8,069 downwards.
ATAGATAGCGACCCATGCATCCTGCCTGATATACACAGCACTTCTGTTGAAAAAATTTGTAACTCAGCACCTCCAGCAGGTTGTGATCTATGTCTCAAAGCTTTTCCAGGTACGTGACTGCAGCTTTTGTTTACTCGAGAGCACAGTTCCCAGATTCCAAACCTATGGCTCACCTTTGGATTGAGCTGGAACGAGACGATGGCAGCACCGTGCCAAAGCTCTGCAGGAACTGGGTGATGCTAGTGAGTTATAAAGATTTTCCTGCAACATTTTCAGCAGTCTGATAAATCTATGCATCAAAAAGCAACAGGGATTGGTAGACAAAATGCAAAACTACGTGCTTTATAAAGAAAAATACTGACATCATCTAATGCAAACTCGATAATCGATGAATTTTCATATCTGCTCCCATAATAATATTCACATACCATATCGTTTTTTTCCTGAAGCTTCTGTCAATGTTTTAATCAAAATATCCATATGACTAAAGCTGCAAACAGTTAAAAACAATCATCATCCCAGATCACTTCTGTAATATTTGTCACATTCAAAATGTATTAATGTTGAAAGGAACCCAAATTATTAAAGTTTGCATTGAACTGTAATTCTGTCTCACTCTGAGAGTGACGTGCTACTGATACATGGCCTTGTGACACTTGAAACTGAGCTGTGCACTGCTGCAGGTCTGTATCTGGGGAGCAATCCAGTCAAGTGCAGTCAAGTGGTACAGGTGACACTTAGACATGAATCACCCAGTATGGACTATACTGTATATACAGACACCAGGATATTAGCTCTAAACAGTATGGTACTGCAGGGGTTAAGGTCAGGAGATAGCAGCAGGTACAGCGTTCCCCATTACATTTGCAGATTAAAAAAAACAACAACAAAACCCTGCTCCTACAAATGAAAGTGAACGGGTTGTGTATGCTCAGATAAACTGGATTTCATAATGAAATGTGTGCTGTGCATAGATAACCACTAAAAATCATAGCAAATCGTACTCTGTCCTCATACGTGCCCAGTCTGCGTCGAGCGCACCTCCTCGATGCCTCCTCCTGGTCTCTTTATCAGGCGGCAAACAAGTGAAAACGAGCGTCTGCCCCTTGTTCTATGAAATTCCAGCCATTCCCCCCACGTCCCATTTTCCTGCCTGCTAATGTAATCGGAGGGAAACAGAGTCAGCTTCCCAACGCCACAACCTCCAGATAAGACCCATTTATCACATGTCATTCCTCTGCGGCTCGCTCTGCTCCGGCCTGACCAGATTGAGGCCCAGACCCTGTCAAATCACGGAACCTGCCTCCAGGGGGATAGGGTGTATGGGTGTCTGGCCGAGGTCTGGGCTTTTGGCTCGTATGAAATGGAAGGAATGATAGCAAGATGCATCTCAGTCAGGATTTGAGCTCTTGCTCTGAAAATGTTAAAGTGAAGTTGGCACATTAGCTGTCGTTTATTTTGTCATACACTGGAAATTAATGTAAAGGGAACATACAGGTGTCGTAGTTGGTTTTCAGCTTATAAGAAGGAATTAATGAGAAACATTTTAGTAACAGTTTTTTTTAATGTAGGCATAAAATTTATAGCGTTGACACATTAAGCTGTAAAAGTCTTTTCCCCCAGACTTAAAATGACGCATGTACATGTTAATATAGGGTTGTTCAGCATTCAGACATTAAGTAAGAGCGTCTCTGAAAGGACCAGTGTCTCACCTTTAATCTCATCAGAGGTGCACGTTGATTACAAATGATGGGATTTTCCTGTGAATTTGTCAAATTTGTCGGGGGGGGAAACATGATGAAATCTGTCTTCTCCGCTGGCTGATGTGTGGCAAGGTGCCAGGAGTCTCTACTCTCAGCAGACACACACACACACACACACAAGCACTCATTCACAGAAGCCTGTAGGCATGTATACGACCACGAGTTGCATGGCAAGGTCAAAAACAGGAGGTTTAGGTCAGAGTTGTCTGTGCCTGCTTTTTACCAGGCTTGATTGAATCAAACAGGGTTCAGTGTCGTTAAATGTTGTGGCAAGCCCTAATCCTCTCACCTCTTTGGTTCCAGGACAGGAGAGCTTTAGTCTGCTTGCTGTCTGTAAAGGCGGGCTACATTAGTGCCGGTCTTGGCTGAAAAGACCGCTTGTATTTCAGGAGTCAGACCTGGGTCTTTTTCCTCAATGCATGGAAATTCTTAAAACACTGGCATGACTTCAGGAAAACATTACCTGTGGCAGTGTTTGTGGTGAAGAGGGCACTGTGTGCCAGCCTTCAGTGGCCACTGAGCCTGCAGGGAAGCCTGACAGAGTTACCTACTTAGGCTTTCCATGTGCGCCCACACCAGGCACACTACTTGGCCAGCAGGAGATCCAAATTGCCTGTGGCGGTTCTGCTGGAAATAGAACCTACAGTACTGCAGTCTCCTGAAATGCCTGTCATGTCTACAAAGACCAGAACGCAACCCCTGGATGGAATAATAACCGCACATGTGACACTAAACATGTCAATCATTAGGGTCTGTGACTTCGGCATGATTTTTGGCATTGTGTGCGCCAGACAGGATACAGCCTCAAGTGTAGTCACAAGGTTCAGTGAGAGTCTGTTCATGAGTAAGGTTGAAAATACTCTGAAAATCCAACAACATAAAAGTTGTATTCCATATGCTTAAATGAAAGCTATGGTTCATTACAACACAGCTGTTGTTTTTCTGGCTTGGGCCACTGTTTGTCTATAATAGCACTGTACTCTCCTAAGTAATAAGCCAATAGTCTTAGATAATAGTAGTATTATCTAAACCACATTGTCTTATCACAGTGACTGCACCCAAAACAAAGAATTTCTGATTGCACAGGAAAACTGTGAGTGTGCACAACTACTGCATGTACAGAAGGTCAACGTTGAACAAAAAGTTGGTCTGTAAACTGTGATGGATGTTCACAGCATCATAAACAATTTGGGCAATAATTTCAGTGTTCACCACCCTTATGGTGGTCTGACCATTTTAACCCATTTTTAGTCCTGTTGCCACATTTTGAGATCCCAGCAATTAATTTGCTGAGACCAGTGTTATCAAAATTGATAGAACTTAGTCATATTACTACATACTAAGTAGGTTGCCGTTAAGACTGAAAAGAGTTAAAACAACTTCACAAGCTCTGTTAGAGCCTGTTTCACACACACTTGTGAGACATGCACATAATTTTATATGATATTATGAGACAGGTGCCACGGCAGTACAGTGGTTAGCACTGTCGCCTCACGGCAAGAAGGTTCTGAGTACAAGCCCCGGTTCCCCTGGAGTTCCCCTGTGTCTGTGTGGGTTCTCAGGGTACTCTGGTTTCCTGCCACAGTCCAAAGACATGCAAGTTAATTTATCATCACCAGTTAACCTAACTGTATGTGTTATTATTTTACCCAGTGTTGTGAAAATTGCGAGTTTAGTGGTTGAGATCCAACATTTATTGGATCCATCAGGAATTGGTATTATGCAATGTGGTGCCTTGCCAGATGATGCTGTATTGCAGTCTGACAAAAGTCGAGCCAGGTTAGACTTTTTAAAATTTTGCCTGATGACTCTGTGTTTGCTTCTTTGGATCCATCTGCATTTTCATTTGCAAAAGAAATTATGTTTTTAAATCTTTCAAAAGTTACACAGACACATAGAATATCTGATTTCAAGCACACTACAGCTTCTTTGTGATGCAGCCAAACATACTGCTGCCATGTTAAAAGGCCAAGGAACCACCTAGTCCCGATAGAATTGTCTGGGTCATCCTCAAGACATTAGAAGGGTGGAGGACTATCTGTCTGATGTCTCAAACTGTGATTTGACACTGGAGTCAAGGGAGTGTCCATACTCAATCACTGTTGACCACCTGACCTCCCCCTCCACCTTCCACTGTCTGACTGTCCAGCCCTGGCAGCAGAACACAGGATATTCTCAGCAGGAGCTCCGCTGTTCTATTCGCAGATTTGTGTTCCTCTGTAATTACACCCCCCTCTGCACACATCACACACATGGTATAGTTTATGATGTATTGATGAGGGCTATCCACAAAAAAGATTCTTTTTTAAAATTCAGCCACCACTTAGCATGTGGCAGTATAAAATAGAGGGGGAAAAAAAAATAGTGTCGGTGTGACATGCTGCAGTAGCCTGATGAGGCTTGGCCTGTGGTATCCGGGTGGAGTACGGTGGCAAGTTGTGGATTGAGAGGCCTGCGTTTCATCTCTGAGACACAGAGAGAATAAGAGCAAGAGAGAGGGAGAGAGAGAGAGAGAGAGACAGAGGGAGATAGACAGTGGTGGAGAAAGGGAGTTAGGAATTAGAGCAGGAGAGGCCAGGGAGGTGAGGGAGCGCAGCTGACAGGAGCTTCCTCTGGGTCCGGTGCCTGTTTTCCAAAGGAAGTGCAGGAGGCCTAATCTGTGGCCCCCAGAGGACGGGGACCTGGTGGCCCCCGCTTATTGTCCACTTTATCATCTCCTGCTTTTGATGGGCTTTTCTCCATATGGACAGGGACTTATCATGAAAAAGAGCCACGGGAGACAAAGAGGGCTTACTTAGGGTAACAACTTACGAGGAAGCGTACACGTGTCATCAAATGGATTTCTGAGGGGTATTATTATTATTTTTTTTTTTTTAAGCACGCATGAGAAAACTCTCACATGACGGCAACACGGGCAGATTCATGTCAAGATTAGTGAAGTAATCCTCCCAAGAAATGATGTCTGTGCACTCGTGTGTGTGTGTGGTGTCTGAGAGGAAAAGTCAATCAGGGGAAAACACTGTGGCTTGTGGGGTCAGGAAGCTGATGCAACCACTAGAGCCACAGTTTGTCAGGCTGTCACTTCATAATGAACAGCTGAGGAAGTCGCACACAACCACATGCACACACACACACGCACATATACACACACACAAAATTACCCTCCAGACTTGCATCATCAAATTCACAATAAACTGAGAAGTAAACATTTTACAAACAGTGAATCCTTCCACTCAGTTCTACTTCTTGAGTTTTACTCTCTTGGCTTCCTGTATGAGGTATTTACTTTTTATAAGACAGTAGAGATATTAACGAGGTGTACGGTTTCTTCTGTCGACTTTGACCATAACAAATACGTGCACTGCAAGGCATTGCATCAGATTCCCTACATCCTTCCAGTCCTCCTAGTCCTTGTGCTATTTTGGAGCTGTTACACTCCCTCCCCCTTTTGTTCCCGCTGATTAGGGGGTCCGCCACAGGGGAGTGGGCCCTGCAGCAGGGATGTCCGACGACCGGGACCCTTCCTCTCAGGGTTGCCAAGAAACTCAGGTGTTTGGATGGACACACACACACAAACACATTTCCTCCTCCTCGTATCCCCACCTGCAACTGCAGTCGTCGGCTGCTGCTGGAGCTATTATTGTCATCATCGTCGCCATCATGACTATTATGACTAATGTTAAACTAACCACCATCTGTTGGGTGCTGTCACCACTGCAGTTCTTCCCAAAGAAATGATGGGTGATTTTTAAGGAATGAAAAGACAACTGTTCCCTCTATTACTCAACTGCGGTTAAAAATCACTGGAAGCAGAAGCTGTGTGGATGGATTTTAGTATACTGTCATACAACAGTGTGCTATATATTTGCTTTCACTGACTTACCTGACATGACTAAATCATTTTTTTCTGATTGTGAGGCATGCTTTTTCATTTTTACGGGCATTGTAGATCTTGCTGAAATCATAGTCATCTGCATGGTGGGTTGGCCTACCCAGCTTCACCCGGGCTCCTTGGCAACTGTACCTGTAAACACTGCGCCACACATCACCATCTTCTGCCATTCCATACTTTGCTCACCTCTACCTCCCATGGCGAGGATGTGTGTTGGACTTCTGGGAGGACTTTTGCTGTCACTACCTGACTGTCAACCCTTAACAAATGAGGACTTTCTGTTTTAGTTAAGGATGAATTACAGCTGCACATTTTGCAACTCTCACCACCATACTCAGTCAAGAAACAACAGGAAAATCATACATTTTTAATTATTAATAGGTTACAATAGGTACAGAGGGTTATCACAAATATCTAAAACTGAGGAATAAAGTTGATATTAAATCTGGTGTCGTATACTGAAGCAGTAGCAATGGAGATCATGTGATGAAATCCCATCCTCCATCATTTTTATTGTGGTCTGCGTTCCCTGCTGTGGATCTGCTAAATGACCTCATCCATCTTTCTCTCCTTTCACTATTGTTCATTTCACAGAGGAAAAGAGCTGCATGTACAACAAATGGGAGGCCAGTCAGTCATTTCTCCATACGATCAGATGATTTGCATGAGGTTCATAGGAGAGAAACTCATGTCTCAAAAGCCCTTACAAAACCAAAAAGACAGGAGCAAAAGTGTAATGGATTAAACTGTGTGTACATTTACAAAGTGAAGGGTCATGTCATTAGATACGTATTATTACATTAGCTACATTATTTTGTGGGGTTGTAGGTTACACTTTAAAAGTTCAGTAATCTAGTAGCATCACAAGTAGCCATCATGTGCATATTCAAGACTCCTCTACAAGCTTCTTGTTTGAAAAAAAAAAAAAGAAAGAAAAGAAACACTGGAAACACTAAGTCAGTTGAAGACAGGGTTTTTAACCAGCTCATAGAGTTTTAGCTTTGGAATTAGCTTACACAGGCTAGTTACAGCTGATAAATTCCGTTAGCAACAGGTGTTATTTCAGCTGACAAAATCCACAGTTGTCAGCTCAAAAAGAGAGAAGCCTGCTTTTGTTTAGTTCTGTGTGAAACTGAAGACCTATTGCTTGAAAAATTACTGATTTTGAGAGGCAAGCCTGACACATTTATGACTGTAAACAGCTTATGAGAGCAGAAAACTTGACAGGCATGGCAACAGTAACCAAGGGGAGTCCTGGATTAACAAATAGTCAATTCCACTTTGTTTACAAGCCTTGTTTTTAATCTTAACCTAAGTGCACCGTCAAGGTCCCACACAATCTCAATCTCCTCTACTGTCTCTCTCTTCCTCTGCCATCTGTCTCACATGCACACACACATTCCTGCAATCAATGTCAGGCCATTCCTCGCTCTCTGAAGCTATGCATCAGGCAGAATAGAGAGCTGACCTCAGCCCCTTTCAAAAGGAGCCTCTAATCCAGCATTCTTAACTCGATTACAGAGTGTCAGGGGGATCAGAGAGACTCTCTCACCTGTCATCTATCACGACGACGAGACAAAACTCTGAGCAGTGAAATCCTGCCGGCCACAATAGGGAAAGAGAGCGGGGGAGACAGCAAATGAGAGAGAGAGACGTTTGAGGGAGTGTTAAGTGGTGTTTCATGCCTTTCTACATGAGTGAGCAATTACAAGTGTTCGGCCTTTATCTGGTATATCACATTTCTGTTTGTTCTTTTCTGTGTTGATGTTCATTCATCGTATTTTCTGCTTTCATTTATATGCTATCCATTTGCAACAGCAAATATGTATTGTGAGAAATCCCCCAATTCTGTTTTTTTCTTAATCAATGTAGTGAGGAAAAGATACCAATGAACAAATGTATAAAACTGCAAAATGTTCACTGACAACCAATTTAATTTGCTTTTCCCATTATATTCGCTCTTGCAATACAATGTCAACACTGTTCGCTATTAAAACATTACCAACTTTTGTTTAAACACTCAAAACTCTAAATACTGAAAAACTAATTATTAATTGTATGAAGTTACACTTGAAAAGGTAGATAGGATTTTAGCTTAAATTTCACCTTTAAAAATGGTATGTTTTTTTTTTACAGTGTACCACGCTCCCTCAAGGTGGGAGTTCCCCATTGTGACCTTATCATGTCAGTCGTCGTCTCATGGTATCTTAATGGATGGTTGTGTTTCCTCGCAGACCTGTAGAAGAGAACAAGTGACCACCACTGGAGCCTGTGATGTTGATGTTCCAGCTCTCCTCCTTGCTCTCGCTTGCTCTCTCTCTCTCTCTCTCTCTCTCTTCCTTTCACTCGCTCTCTCGCCTGGCATGTTGTGTGAAGGCAGGAAGGAGAGGGATTCACTGGTGGCTCATTAAAAG
>BRZM01005476.1:0-19157 GCA_033238685.1 Lates japonicus | reverse complement strand
ATGCCAGGGAGTCCAACAGGTTTGGAGAGAGCCGTGTAGATGTAAGTCAGGGAGTGTCTCTCTGGAAGTCACACAGACAGATGGTTATAGATAAGGTAAATAAATCATTAATGCCTGTGAAGAAAGAGGTTTGGTTGAAAGGAAAAATATATACGCAACTATACTTGTTCCTCCAGATTACCCAACAGTCTCTCACAGAGAAACAGAGAAACCGGGGTGTGATGACCAGCTATAAAAATGAAGCCTTACCTTTCTCTGTACACCACCCAACAGACCATGGTTATCTCTCACCATGACTACTGTATTGCCGTTCTGGTGGTCATCCCTTCACAGACAGTGAAACCCTTATAGATAGTCCAGAGTGCAGCGGTGCATCTGGTCTCTAATCAGCCTAAAAGGTCACATGACACTCTGCTGCTCATTAACCTCCACTGGCTACTCCTTCTGGGTCTGCACCATCTACTTGAGCTCAGTCATTCAGGCTTCTGCTACGTTACAGCCGCTGTTCCTCCAAAGATCATCGTCTGGCATCACCATCCCTGCACACAAGGTGTTCTCAGTCCAGACTGTTCTGGTTTGCGGTTCCCTGATGGTGGAACCAGCTTCCAAATACTCTCAGAACAGGAGAGTCCCTCTCTATATTCAAGAGTCTCTTGAAAACCTATCCTTTCTGAGAGCACCTCCTCCTCTGACACCTCTAACACCCTGACATGCTGAAATAGCATTTTCTGTGCACTTCTTTAAATTGTCTCCTGCACTTTGTCGTATTTAACAGATTTAGCTCTTAGTTCTACATATATATATATATGTGTGTGTGTGTGTGCGTGTACATAAACCACATTTGTCTCACTTCTGTGAAACTCAGGTAGCCTGTATTTAATTGTTAGTGAGTGGCAACTGCTTCCTTCCTGTAATGTGGTTTAGATTCTGTGTTTAGATGCTGCTGCAGTGTGAGAAACATGTACAATGTTCCCATTAGTACTAATGTCCCACCAGTCCACCGGTCAATCTCAAGCTCCATCCTACCCTCACTCACAAGACCCAGAGATACCTGAACTCCTTCACCCCTTCAACCTGGAGGGAACTATTCATTGTTCTCCGGCAGAGAACCACAGCCTCCGACTCGGAGGTGCAGCTGACCCACATCCCACTCGGCTGCAAAACGGAGACCAACACCCACTGAGAACATGTTTGAGCTGAGAATACAGAAACAGTTCTCACTTTGGTTATTCAAAGACCAGACGGCTCAATTAATCAAATTTCCTAAAATCTTTCACCTGCATTTGTTTCATGGAGTCATTGAAAGCAACCTTTACCTTGACGTGTGCCCTTTAGATGTTAAACACTACACAGAGACAATAAATCACAACAATCAAGAACTCTGACGTCGACCACCTCTACATAAAAAATATTCTATTCATTTCTTCTATTTCAACTTCACATCATCTGCTGTCACTTTGTTGTGCAGTGGGTGTATTTTAAATCTTTAAAATTCTGATTCAAAACCAGCATCAATTTTTTTTTTTTTTAAACTTTTTCCTGTCTCACATAAATGCATCAGAAAACTCTTTAACGTACCACCGGTCACTGTCCCAGTCATCAGTCCCGTCCCGAGCAGGATGAAAGCTGTCACAGGATTCATTCTTGAAGCACAAACTGTACTGAGACTGAGTTTGCTGCTCTGTGTTTTAAACTGCTGCCCACACTGATGCCCACCTCCTTCCTGTTTCTAATAGCTATTATTAAATGGTATTGTAATGGTGCATATGGGTGTTTGTCCTATATAAAGACACTACGCTGCTCATTTGCTGGTTACAACCTCTCAGAACTGAAGACTGCTTCCTTTCTCTGCTTCATGTTATTTTAAATTGAAAAACTTTGTGTTTTTCAGGTGGTGGTCAGAATAAATTTGCAACTTGAGGACATTGTTTTGGACTTTTGAAACTTGTGATGTGCATTTCCTAAATCAAACCCTTCAAGTTTACATTAAACACATCACTGCTGCTACTTCCTCATCAGCTTTTTTTTCCGTGTCCGGGTACAACCAGCTGTAATCAATGTCATTATCTCATCCACGTTCAGTTTTTACTAACGTGGATGAGATAAAAATGGATCAGAGAAATCCCTGATCACAACCTTCAGTTCCAACTTTATTTACAATCAGTTGCTGAATAAAATACAGTGTAGAGGTGTGATCAACACTTCCATCTTAGGTGTGAAAATTGGTTTGAACTTGTCTCTTAAGCTTTTTTCATTCTTCATGATTTCTAATAAACATTACTCATGTGTTTTCATGTTCCGTTTTTTGTACAGGCATGATAACAGATAACGTATGTGAACAAACACACGAATAAACATACTCACAGTGGACAGTCTCTCTCAGCTCCTGCTGGGTCACTGACGTCCCAGTCTCAGACACTGAGGTGGACCTGGGACCTGAGAGGGAAACTCTCATGATCAGAGTTCAGTCAAATCTGAGTGTTCACTCTGAATGACAATCATCCACGTCAAAGAACATCCACTAAAGTCCTTGTTTTCACCACTGACAAGTTCAGGTTATTATTCAGTGTCTGACAACATTATGAGAGGATTCCTACAGAGACAGAGCTTTTTATTAATGAGGAAGATCCAGAAACATCTCTATATATCACTACCAGACTCCACTGACAAAGCTGCTGGAATACCACTGCCTCCATCTGTTAGTCTGTAAAATTACTGTTTTTGTCAATGGAGTCTGGTTAAATAAAAACATTCAGGGTGTTACTGAGATGGGATGGGATGAACAGACAACCTGAAAATATATCGAAACCTAAACAACACAACATAAAAAGCTGCCAGTGAGCAGGTCAGCTTCAGAGAGCGAGAGTCATCTCAGTTTCTGAAACTGTTTCCCCTCAACTCAGGGTGAACAAAGCCTTGAGTTTTCTTTAAACCCACTTTGTGGAACTGACCTCAGGACGTCAGGATGCAGGAGAGTCTGATAACTGCTGCCATTTACAGCTCCACAGTAAAGGTTATCACACACACTGCTTCAATGCAGCAAGGACTTCAGACTTACTGTCTTTATTCAATAAAGTAAGACATGATTCAAACAGAAACATAAAAAGATGATATATGATGAGTAAGAAGACAAACAGGAGCTGAGTTTATGTCTCTTTGACATTTACAAAGAAACAAACATTTCAAAAGTGATTTCATCAACTGAGAAACTGACCCTGGTTAAATGGTTTTTTTTTCTAAAAGTATTTAAAATTAAAGATGCAGTCACAGAATCATCAGAGTAACAGAAAATAAAAACACAATCAAAACAAGTTATTTATAACAATAACAGTGTTGATGCCATAACATCATGTTCCTACAGTTACAACACAGACCAATATGGTCCTCTGACAATGACTGAAAAATTCTGCCACGACTGGTTTTATTCTTAATATCTTCATGAGCATCAGTGGTTAAAAAATAAATATTGATTTCATCTGGCTGCAGAGAATAGGTTTGAATCACCATGTGGCAGAGGCAGCTGTTCAGTCTGTATTTAACTTTAAAATCCCTTTAAAGACATTTTCTGTCTTTCTTTCCAAACTCTCCTTTTTCTCCTCTGATCAGCAGTAAGTGCTTTTGTTTTACGTGGTTTGTATCTGTGGAGACTTCACTCCTCGTCTGCACCACTTCCATTCTGCTCAGGGTGGTCTGCAGAAGATTAACAAATATGTTATTAATGATATACTTTCTATATATTTATTGATACTTATTAGTTGCTTTTGCTTTTTTGTGTATTTTATGCTGAAAATTCATTTTTGTTGTTAAGTTCAGTCAGTTACAAAACATGTTCTCTCAGTTCCCTCTAGTAGCCATACAGATAGTTTGGGTTTTATTTATCTAGGTTATATGAACATAATATATAATAATAAATAATATTTAAAAATAAAAAATAAAGCTCATCGAGGCTCATTCTACAGATTCCTACATTTTGATTTCAATGAAAAGTTCAGGAAGAAGATCTGAGACTGAAGAGAGGGATGAGCTTTGTGGACTGATTCTGATTTATTAATTTATTCACTGAGGCTGAAGTTCAAATGAACTGAACTAGTTTTAATAATCAGGCTCTGCACCATAACTACATCTCCTCCTTCAGTGTCGTCTCCTGGTCAGTTTTAAAGGTCAAACTGATGATGGTGTGATTTTCAGTGAACAGTAAAAACGTAATGCTGGGCCAGACTTTGGTCACATATGAACACATTAGTCATTTAAATATGACGATTGTAAACCTTCTTGGTGTTAAAAATAAGGAGAGAATCAAGAACACCTCTTTATGTTAAATATTATTATTAAAATATGTAAATTATGTACTTTTACCTTAGGAGAGGTTCCTCTGGAGAGACGTTGCTGAGGCGTTGTTAGCTGCTGAGGCGTTGTTAGCTGCTGAGGCGTTATTAGCTGCTGAGGTAACATTAGCTGCTGAGGCGTTATTAGCTGCTGAGGCGTTGTTAGCTGCTGAGGCGTTGTTAGCTGCTGAGGTAACATTAGCTGCTGAGGCGTTATTAGCTGCTGAGGCGTTGTTAGCTGCTGAGGTAACATTAGCTGCTGAGGCGTTATTAGCTGCTGAGGCGTTGTTAGCTGCTGAGGTAACATTAGCTGCTGAGGTGTTATTAGCTGCTGAGGCGTTATTAGCTGCTGAGGTGTTATTAGCTGCTGAGGCGTTATTAGCTGCAGAGGTAACATTAGCTGCTGAGGCATTATTAGCTGCTGAGGCGCTATTAGCTGCTGAGGCGTTATTAGCTGCTGAGGCATCATTAGCTGCTGAGGCGCTATTAGCTGCAGAGGTAACATTAGCTGCTGAGGCATCATTAGCTGCTGAGGCGCTATTAGCTGCAGAGGTAACATTAGCTGCTGAGGCATCATTAGCTGCTGGAGTGTTATTAGCTGCTGGAGCGTTAGCTGGGAGCCTATTAGCTGCTGGAGTGTTATTAGCTGCTGGGGCGCTATTAGCTGCTGAGGTGTTATTAGCTGCAGAGGCGTTACTGGCTGCTGAAAAATTGAAGACCACAATCAGTATTTTTGAAAATAATAAACTGCACAAACAACAAAAATAAATAACTGTAATAACAGATCAGTATAAATAATATAATCCAGATTGGTCGCTATTCATATTTAAACCATTTGCTGCATTTGTCTTTCATTTATCTGTCAATCAAACTCTAACCATCTTTAAAGCAACAGAATATACCTTCAGTGAGCAGCAGCGCCCTCTGCAGCCTCGAATGATTGAGGATTGATGAATTCAGTCTGAGCTGTTCAGTATTTTTTATGTACAGAAAACAAAGACTATCAATCTGTTGACCAGAACTCAGACTGCGTAGTCCTACTCACTGAACTGAAACAACAGCCCAACATTACCCATGATCCTCGGCTTCCATGTCCTTCTCTCCTGACCCTGTACATTTTTATGTAAAAATCTGCTGAAGTCTGTCAGATTGACATTTTGTTTTGTGGGGAAAAGATATCACAGTGTGGCTACATTAACAAATATAAAAAACACCAAACCACCACTGAGTGTACTGAGGTAGTGTGTGAATATCACAGTCTGATATGTCTGATTCCTCTGAGCCACAGCTCCATCCAATATCCATACCACTTCTCAGAGGTGGGCTGGAGCCAATCTCAGCTGACACTGGCTGAGAGATGGAGTGCACTCATAATGATACCTCACTATTTTAACACTGAATTTAATCATGTAAAACTGCATGTTTACCTTGACTGTCTCCGTTCATGAGAGGGGTGGTATCGGTTGTCAGGACAGTAACTCTTGTCAGGTTGTTACCATCTTTACAAAAACACAATGAAAGACCACAATGAATGTAATTTTTTCCTTCATCTTTATGACTGGAATCGGATGGTAAACTTAATGAATGAGCATATAGTAAAATATTAAATATCAATCAATACAATGCTGTAACATGTAAAAGACTCTAGATCAGTGATTCTACATCATATTCCAGTCAGACTCTGGTCAGACTTACTGATCATCTTTAAAGCAACACAATGAAACGTCAGCAGCGTGAGCAGCAGCGCCCTCTGCAGCCACAAGTGGTAATTAATTTTGTTGGAGTCTAAGTCTGAGCAGTTCAGTGGTTTTCATGTACAGAAAACAAAGTCTATCAGTCTGTTGACTGGAGCTCTGACTGAGTAGTTATCACTCACTGAACTGAAACAGGACTAAACAGTTTATATTACCCATGATTCCCAGCTCCCGTGTCCTTCCCCCGATTCTATACATATTTATGTAAAAAGCTCAGAGGATGTGTCTGGTATGATTCTATATTTTTATTATTTTCAACAAATGTCAAAAACATCCCAACCATCACTGAGTGAACTGAGGTACTGTGTGAATATCACAGTCTGATATATCAGAGAATCACTGTTACACATGTTCCTTCATTAACATAGAAAACAATAAGACCTTATTATTTTAATACAGTATTTCATTATAGAAAACTGAACATTTACCTTGACTGTTTGTGTTCAGGAGAGGGACGGCACTGGCCGTAACAGTTCTCTGGGTGTTAGCACCTATACAAACACACACACACAAATAATAGATCACTGAATTAATCCACAGCTGAAACTAGTCCCCAGGAAATGACTATTTTCTCCTGTTTGAGTAACGTTTGCTCCAAACTACAGATGGTAAACATGAACATTTCTTACCTTGGCTTCCAGTCTCTCGTCTACTGCATTTACTTACTGTAAATAAAATGAATAAACATTAACACAGTAATCAACAACTGAACTGATTTCAACTCAGAACATACACTGCCATATTTTAAATTCTGGAACCTGCTGGTCTTGCTGACCATTTTAAAAACCAGTATCAGTAGAAAGTGTAATGAAGTGACTGTACACACTGATACATATTAAACTGAAATGATCAGCCTGTTTTCCTGCTGTGTTCATCTGAAACTCTGATATTAAGAACTTGTCTGTATTAAAAGACACATTGATTGATTGAGGACTGATAGTAGGATCCAGTGATGCATGTTTTATGTAATAGAACTGTAACTGTAACTGTAACTGACTGAGCTCAGTGACTTTCAGGTCAGTGAATAAATGACTGACAGGTCTGTTGTTCAATGTGACTCTGATAATAAAATAATAACAGACTTCTGCACCTGATGAACAACCAGTCATTTTCCTGCTAATGATGCAGGCAACAGCACAGTGTACAATGAGCTTGTCTCAGTTTGAATGTTCTGTATCACCACGTCATACTTAAAGGATAACTCTGATATATTTGATCCTGGGTCTAAATGAAGAAGAACAGTGAACCAGGCCACCATGAACAGCTGCTGCAGTTTGAGGTGCCGGTAGAGTGTTCTGCAATTTAATGAAGTGTTTTTAACCTTGATGTAAGTGATCACTGATTTCTAAAAAAATACAAACACCTGTCATCACTGTCTTTTGTCTTCAGTGAAAATTGAACATAATAAACTTTATAAACATGATGTTTATTACAGAGTTGTTTAATTAGACTACATTAGTTTTAGCTGAGTGTTCCTAATAAAATGGACACTGAGTGTATCTTGTACCTACCAATATAGCCCAGTCTCCACAAGACAATCAGCACCACAGCCACAAGAACAATGAACACTAATAATCCACCGATGATACCTCCAGATCCATTTCCATATCCGGGCTCAGGACATTCTTGATCTAAAACACAGAAAACATTCACATCAGTTTTGTGTTAGATTGAATTTACTGTGGTGTTGGTGTCTGCTATGGTAATGCTAATGTTAAATGACTGAAATGCTGCAATTTAATCAAAATGAATTTCAACATTTGAGCAGAAAAGAAACATCGGACTGAGATAAAGAGGAAGTTACAGAGTTCTAAGACTAAAAGGATTCTCATCTTCTACAATGTCTACAACATTTCTTCAGACAAAAATATCAACACTGATGGCAGCTTTAATAAAGAGATCTGCGACAAACAAAATTAAACAGTGAGAGAAAGTTTCTTACTCCAGTCCCTCTTCACCCAGACATTAGATGCTTCATGAATGACCTCACAGGTGTATTTAGACTTGTCAGTCTTTAAAATCTCCACGCTGTCTCTTCTCTGGTAGGTGTCGTCTCCATTTGGTCGAACGCCCAAGGTCACCAGTCCGTCCTCTTTAGTTAGAACTCGGTCACCCCTCTTGATCTTCAGGATGATGTCTTTTGGGTAGAAGCCTGTGGCGAGGCACGTCACAATGGTGTTTGTCTCAACTCTGGAGTCCTTTGCAAACAGGTAAACCTCAGGTTTAGCTGGAGAGAGAAAACACAGAGAGTTCATGTTACACTGCTACAGACCAGTGACAACCACTGATATCCTCATAGTAACTCGAATGTTCTATATATAACTTCTATATCTATTTTAGATTTTCTGCTGATCATCTCATTTTCAGGTTGTGTAACTATGAGTTGTGAGCATTAATTAGGCTGCTGTTAACACTGTGGTATTTCTGCTTAATAAGCAAACAAAAGCTGACTGATGATCTCATTCATCTTTTCATTTCAGTTATTACAAGCTTTATGTACAGGGTATTCAATAAAGTACTGAAAAAACTTCAATAAAATACCAGAGAACCCTAACTGTAGTGTTTGTTGCAAAAATCTTCCTTGACAAATACTACAAGTCAGGAAATACTGACACAAGTACTGCAAGTACTGATCAGTAATAACATTTGACCAGTTAATATCATGTTTCATATTTTCACAACCTACCCTGTAAAACTTCCTCTAAAATCTGCAGTAATGATAAATATAAAAATACAGAAATGTTTCTTACAGGCATTTTTTAGCTGCTGTTCTTCATACGTCATGAACTTGCTCAACCAATCAATGCACTCGTTCTCCAGGTAGCCTTTGGTGTATTCTTTCAGGACCTGGACATCATCCCACTTCCTCTTGGTCTGGACTGCCTCCACAGTTGGAGCGACCCAGACTGAGTTAGCGTCATCGAAGGACAGAAAGTCGTTTCCATCGTAGCTGTACATGTCCATGCCACGGAAGAACTTCAGGTTGCCATTAGACACATCGCCCTCACAGCCGTGCATCCACTGAAGAACATGGACGTCTAAAGGACAGGACAATAAATAACAACAAAGAAATGAATAAACATACAGTGAAACAAGATCATGACGGGTCAAATTTTAAAATCTTACCTGAGTCGTTCTGTCTCATTCGGTCCTTCAGGATCCCGATGTTGACCTTGAACCACTGCTGTTTGCTCTGCCGGGACTGTGTCCCTTTCTCCCAGTAATCTTTAGGAAGCCGCTCTTCCATCCACTTCTCTTTAGGAACTTTCTTTGGGTTGTCGCTGTCAAAGTAGTCGATCATCCTGCCGTCCAGCAAACCCATGGCTGTGAACTCATGGATGCCAGGGAGTCCAACAGGTTTGGAGAGAGCCGTGTAGATGTAAGTGAGGGAGTGTCTCTCTGGAAGTCACACAGGTAGAAAGACAAAGAAACATTAATCAGACAGGGCAGGTAAGCAGCAGTAGATCTGACTCACATGTTCTGGATGAGCCATCTTAAAGATCCATCCAAATATTTAGACCCAGCATGAATCAGAACACTCGGACACCTTTGAGCTCAGTTGTTATTGGTGAAGAACTTCATTGAACTAAATGTGATCAGTCCTGATCTGCAGACCTGATGATGTTTAGGGAAGAAGTTTAATTTTCCTTTTTGTTTCATAATCATTAATCATATCATTATGTTTTTGTCATTGTACTTGTACTTTTTGTAAACAGTAACTATGGACTGAGGATGGTAGACCAGTGTAGTCAGACAAAGAGAAACAGTATGGGTTTGTTTTAAGATGTACAGAATAAATATTGTTAATATTTTTCCTTTCTTGTTCAAATAAAAGATACTGAAAAAGTTGAATATTCCCTACAGGGAGTAGGGAAAAAAGGAGGTTAGTTTTAATCATATTCAGACAATTGTGTTTAGAAATAATTAAGAAAAACACAAGGATATCCTGTATTTGATTGCTCTGGACAGAGACGTGTTTTTCTTTTGATCAGACTCACAATGAAAGCATTTTTTCCTGAATCACTCACTAAGTGTGTAAAATATACTGGACAAATACACTGCAGCGTTTATACATTTTATACAAGCAAACAAATCTTGATTAATCTGCCGGTCTGTTTTCTTTATTGATCAATAATCTAATGGTCTGTAAAATATCAGAAATAGTGAAAAATGTCCTATAGCTCAAGGTCCCAGACCCAGATATTCAGTTTACTGCAAATCCTCATAATCGAGAATAAAACAAATCTGACTAAACAATTAATTAATTTTTCTATTCTCCATCTCTAATCAGCGTCAGTATCTGTTCAGCTACAGTTTCTATGTGGTCGCCTTCATTTCAGTCCAACACACAGTAACTTACACATTTAAAACGTACTTGAAATTTGAAACCTAAAGATACCGGCCTCACCTTTGCTACGTGTCGTCTACACTGTCCTATCTAATAAAGGCATAAAAAGCCCCAAAAATAACTTAGATAAAGAAGGCAAGAAATTCCACAAATGAACTCTTGACCAGGCACATCTGTTAACTGAAAACCATTCCAGGTGACTACTTCATGAATCTGAGTGCAGAGTGTGAAAAAGCTGTCATCATAGCAAAAGGAGGCTACTTTGAAGAATCTTTTCACTTTTTTGTTTACTACATAATTCCATATGTGTTCCTTGATAGATTTGATGTCTTCGGTGTTAATCTACAACGTAGAAAACAATAAAAAATAAAGAAAAAAACACTGAATGAGAAGCAGCCATATTGAGTGAAAGTTTCACAGCGTTTTCGCTTTCACTTTCGCGTTTAACCTGACTGACATGAACGCATCACAAAACTCTGAACTTACCGCCGTTTACCGTCAGTCGTGTCCCCAGGAGGACAAACATGACGGTTAAAAACATTATCAATCCAAAGTTGTCTCTCTTCTCGTCTCTAAAACTCTTTAAAAACCGACCGCTGGTCCTCCATGTTTACTCCGCGTCTGTCCCAGTGACACGGTCCATGGACGATCAGCTGCTTCCTGCTTCTGCCTGACTAGTGCAACACGGTGCGTTCAGGGGCTTCTCGTAAAATACAGTGTTGTCGCACTGCACTCAAAACCAAATTTTCAACAACTTTTTTCTGCACATAGATCGATAACTCGATCGACAGAAAAATAACCAGCAACTATTTTGATAATTTATTAATCGTTCAGTCTTTTATAATCCCAATAAATCACTTTTTAAAAGTTTATAGTAGTTTTATTTAAAATATGCGGTAAATTAACGATGAAATTAACACCGAGAAACGCAGATAAACACCTCCGAGCGTCTGACGGTTGCGGTCGGATGAACGGGCTGCCGCTCCGTGTGCTGAGGCGGAGCTGAGACACAAACACACCCAGAAACACGCCTGATAAACGGACACAAACTCTCTCCGGTCAAACTGTTCACGGTCCAAACGGTCGTTTTCTGCCGCCGCCCGGTGACGTCATGATGTACGGTGCGTGCGGAGACACCAACATGAGCTGCTCCAGTTTCTGCGGAAGTTTGTCACCAACATTTTGTTGACTTCTGAAATGAGAGGTGAACCCTGCTTCTTTTAAAGGGCTTGTTCTTGTCTGACAACATTATAGATAGGATTCCCACAGAGACAGACCTCTTTATTCAAGAGTAAGATCCTTTTTAACCATAAACATCACTCTATCACTACCAGACTCCATTGACAAAAACAGTGATTTTACTAACCAGTCGAGGCGGCTGTATTCCAGCAACTTTATGGTCTGCTCAGTAAAACAAGTTGTTTTTTTCAGTGGAATCTGGTACAGATATAGACAGATATATTCAGTTCGAGTTTTCATTAAACCCACTTTGTGGAACTGACCTCAGGACGTCAGGATGCAGGAGAGTCTGATAACTGCTGCCATTTACAGCTCCACAGTAAAGGTTATCACACACACTGCTCAATGCAGCAAGGACTTCAGACTTACTGTCTTTATTCAATAAAGTAAGACATGATTCAAACAGAAACATAAAAAGATGATATATGATGAGTAAGAAGACAAACAGGAGCTGAGCTTTAGCTTCGACATTTAAAAAGAAACAAACATTTTACAAGTGATTTCATCAACTGAGAATCTGATCCTGATTAAGTGGGGTTTTTTTTTCTAAAGGTATTATAATTAAAAGTGCAAATGTCACTGTAAAAAACACATTAAACAATACTTAAATATTTGTCATTTTATGAGAGCCCAAGATCAGAGCTGTAATTTTAAAACAGAAAATAAAAACTTAAGGCAGGTATATATTTATATGTACCCCATGATATCACATCCTGATAAATGAATGTATTCAGAAACCAGATATTAGAAACAGAATGTTCTTTCTTTGTTTTACAAACAGAATTAATTTCATCTGGAGTCAAATGTGATTAAATTCCTATAGTTTACTGTCATTAACAGGCCTGGATTGTTTCTCTATCAGAACATCTTATAATATCACCTCGTTCTATAAACTCACACATTAACAGCTGATATTCATCAAACAGAAAATGCATTTTAGAGGTTCATTAAAAATATAAATGTGCAGAGAACAGAGTATTACATGCATAAAACCAGTCATGTGCGTCACTACGTTGACACATTCTATAAAAATCAGATTTTTAATTACAACTCAAACCTTAAACCCAATGTACATGGATCCAAAACAACCAGATTCCACATCTGTTCATGGATTAAAGGAAGCAAAGGAACCAGTGACCACTTTGGTATTATCAACTCTTTCTTTTCAATCTTTTCTGTTTTTTAAATTCAGATCACATGGATTTCTTTGTTAAGGCATCTGTAAAAATTCATCTATATACAAAGAATCAAACTGGATCCTCACATATTTTCTTTTTCCCGGCCCATCCCTCCCTCCCACCCTGAGGTCATTAGAGAAACTCTTTCAGCAAAGTGAGTGTGAAGTCAAACCAGCTGCACCTTTCTACTCTCCACCTGACCTCCACCCGACCCACAGTCTCTTCACTCTGACAAAGCTCAGTTATTTACAACAATAACACTGTTGAGTTCCCCTACCATGACCTTCACGTTCATGTTTAAAAATCATCATGTATGTTTCACTCTGGGTTAATATTATGGTAAATATTTCTGTTCAAATCCTGTGTTTTCATGTTTCTTACCACCTCAGAAACACCTTCTCTGTGAAGACATGTTTGAACATTCATATCTTTGAAAGTTTTGTTTCTGACAGGAGGACAAACATGTTCTCAGTTTCTCTGAAACATCAACAGTTTGTTCTGCAGCCTGTTGATTTTCTAAAAGGACCTGGATTTAGAAGTGCAGTATTCCTAAACCAGAGTCATACTTAAGAGAAAACACACATTTTTTTAACCCAGATGAAATCAGTCATTGTTTTTCTTGACATAAAATCTGTTATTAAGTCTGTGCTGATATCTGAGGTCTCTACCACTGATGAACATGAAGGTTTTAAGAGTAACACCAGTCATGGAGGCTATGCTCAGAGGACCAGGATGGTCTGTGCTGTAGCTGTAGGAACAGGAAAATGTGGAAGTAGCTTTATTTTTGGTCGTTCAGTGAACAGAGTCAAAGATCTTCCATGTTCTCCTCTCAGATAAACACACAGGTAAAGGGCTCGTTTCAGATGGAAGAACATTTCCAACACTGTGATGAAACTAAAGGATCCTGTGAGTCACAAAGATGAGAAACTTTCTCTAAATAATAACAAAAGCAACGAGACACTAAGTGATTATTTGGAGAAAGTTTCTCATCCTGATGACTTTACAGGATCTTTTTTCATCACCATGTTGGAAACAGTTTCCATATAAAACAATCCTTTAACTGTATGTTTTTATCTATGAACGGAACAAGGAAGGACTTTGATTCTTTGTTCACTAAAAAACCACATCAAAGTATTTCCACATATATTTCATGATGCTCCACCACAGACCATCCTGGTCTGAAAAGGACTCCACACCTGGTTTTACTCTGAATATCTTCATGTTCGTCAGTGGTAGAGATCTATCAGCACAACATTATCAACAGATTGTAGTTTAAAAAATCATGACTGATTTCATCTGGCTGCAGAAAAATGTGTTTGTATCACCTTAACTATGACTCTGGTTTAGAAATCCAGCACCTCTAAATCCAGGTCCTTAGAGAAAATCACCAGGCTGCAGAACAAACTGTTGATGTTTCAGTCAAACTGAGAACATGTTTGGACATCCTACAGAGTTTGTGACAGTAGCAATGAAACTTTTAAAGATATTCACAGATAAAGTGTTTCAAATACAAATGTGACCAGTTCCTGGATTCTGTCTGATTTGACCCTGAATGACCTGCATGTGTTTATTCAACTAAAAAAAAAAGGTGGTCGATTTGTTTTCTAAGCTACAGAGTGAGAATCAAATCACGTCACGTGTTTCTACATTGGTCTGTAAATTTAAACTCTTTAACTCACACTGCTCTGTTTACTTCTTCAAAATTAAACCAAAAAGCAGTTTCTTTTTTCTGCATATTCTCGTCCTCATTGTTTTTAATGTCTCATTATATATGTTTTCTTCCAATATTCAAAATCCTGTTTTTATCCTCTGATCAGAGGTAAGTGTCTTTTTTTAACTGGTAGATTGGTTTGTATCTGTGGAGACTTCAGACCTTGTCTGCACCACTTCCATTCTGCTTGGGCTTGGAGTTCTTCTCTGTAGAAAATGAACAGACATGTTACTTTTGCTTTACTTTCTATACATTTATACATATACATTCAGCATTTTATGTGGTGAAAATTTGTTGTGAAGTTCAGTCAGTTACAAAACATATTTTCTCAGTTCCTTCTAGTAGCCATTCAGATAGTTTTGGTTTTATTTGTCCAGGTTTTGAGATTCTTTAGTTTCCAAAATATGTCAGTGTCTTGAAACCAGAACTGGAAACCAGTACTTTTTTTTTTTTTTTCAGAATTTAGTTTTCAGTGCCCGATTTTATTGGAGAGGAAGACAAATGAATCAAAACCTGGATAAATAAAATCTAAATTAAAGCTCCAGGCTCATTTTACAGATTCCAACAATTAGTTTTTATTAAAAACGTTTAGGAAGAAGATCCGAGACTGAAGACAGAGAAGACAGAACTCTGCCTTCATGTTCTTGAATGAAGATCAGCTGCAAACAGTGATTAAGATTTAAATTAGTCAATAAAGATACTCACCAACACCAACACCAGAGTTAGCAGAACCAGAACCATCACTTTCAAGAGACCCCTTTGACCCTGTGAAGAAAGGAAAATACATTTAGTGATGTATGAACATATGAACCTGCAGCACATGTAGACTCTTCTGTACGTCATATCTGTCTGTCTTTATTAAACTGAGGATTTAATCATGTAAAACTGCGTGTTTACCTTGACTGTCTCCGTTCATGAGACGGGTGGTAGCGGTTGTCAGGACAGTAACTGTTGTTAGGTTGTTGCCACCTTTACAAAAACACAATGAAAGACCACAATGAATGTAATTTTTTTCCTTCATCTTATGACTGGAATCAGGATGGTAAACTTAATGAATGAGCATAGTAAAAATATTAAATATCAATCATTACAATAAAGTGTAACATGTAAAAGACTCCAGGATCAGTGATTCCACATCATATTCCAGTCAGACTCTGGTCGACTTATACTGATCATCTTTAAAGCAACACAATGAAACGTCAGGCAGCGTGAGCAGCAGCGCCTCTGCAGCCACAAGGAACACCTAAGGAGTCTAAGTCTGAGCAGTTCAGTGGTTTTCATGTACAGAAAACAAAGTCTATCAGTCTGTTGACTGGAGCTCTGACTGAGTAGTTATCACTCACTGAACTGAAACAGGACTAAACAGTTTATATTACCCATGATTCCCAGCTCCCGTGTCCTTCCCCCGATTCTATACATATTTATGTAAAAAGCTCAGAGGATGTGTCTGGTATGATTCTATATTTTTATTATTTTCAACAAATGTCAAAAACATCCCAACCATCACTGAGTGAACTGAGGTACTGTGTGAATATCACAGTCTGATATATCAGAGAATCACTGTTACACATGTTCCTTCATTAACATAGAAAACAATAAGACCTTATTATTTTAATACAGTATTTCATTATAGAAAACTGAACATTTACCTTGACTGTTTGTGTTCAGGAGAGGGACGGCACTGGCCGTAACAGTTCTCTGGGTGTTAGCACCTATACAAACACACACACACAAATAATAGATCACTGAATTAATCCACAGCTGAAACTAGTCCCCAGGAAATGACTATTTTCTCCTGTTTGAGTAACGTTTGCTCCAAACTACAGATGGTAAACATGAACATTTCTTACCTTGGCTTCCAGTCTCTCGTCTACTGCATTTACTTACTGTAAATAAAATGAATAAACATTAACACAGTAATCAACAACTGAACTGATTTCAACTCAGAACATACACTGCCATATTTTAAATTCTGGAACCTGCTGGTCTTGCTGACCATTTTAAAAACCAGTATCAGTAGAAAGTGTAATGAAGTGACTGTACACACTGATACATATTAAACTGAAATGATCAGCCTGTTTTCCTGCTGTGTTCATCTGAAACTCTGATATTAAGAACTTGTCTGTATTAAAAGACACATTGATTGATTGAGGACTGATAGTAGGATCCAGTGATGCATGTTTTATGTAATAGAACTGTAACTGTAACTGTAACTGACTGAGCTCAGTGACTTTCAGGTCAGTGAATAAATGACTGACAGGTCTGTTGTTCAATGTGACTCTGATAATAAAATAATAACAGACTTCTGCACCTGATGAACAACCAGTCATTTTCCTGCTAATGATGCAGGCAACAGCACAGTGTACAATGAGCTTGTCTCAGTTTGAATGTTCTGTATCACCACGTCATACTTAAAGGATAACTCTGATATATTTGATCCTGGGTCTAAATGAAGAAGAACAGTGAACCAGGCCACCATGAACAGCTGCTGCAGTTTGAGGTGCCGGTAGAGTGTTCTGCAATTTAATGAAGTGTTTTTAACCTTGATGTAAGTGATCACTGATTTCTAAAAAAATACAAACACCTGTCATCACTGTCTTTTGTCTTCAGTGAAAATTGAACATAATAAACTTTATAAACATGATGTTTATTACAGAGTTGTTTAATTAGACTACATTAGTTTTAGCTGAGTGTTCCTAATAAACTGGACACTGCGTGTATTGTGTTCCTACCAATATAGCCCAGTCTCCACAAGACAATCAGCACCACAGCCACAAGAACAACCAGGACTCCTGACAAGGCACCAATGAAAGGTCTGGATAGTGAAGCCTCATGAAGTGTATGATCTAAAACGCAGAAAACATTCACATCAGTTTTGTGTTAGATTGAATTTACTGTGGTGTTGGTGTCTGCTATGGTAATGCTAATGTTAAATGACTGAAATGCTGCAATTTAATCAAAATGAATTTCAACATTTGAGCAGAAAAGAAACATCGGACTGAGATAAAGAGGAAGTTACAGAGTTCTAAGACTAAAAGGATTCTCATCTTCTACAATGTCTACAACATTTCTTCAGACAAAAATATCAACACTGATGGCAGCTTTAATAAAGAGATCTGCGACAAACAAAATTAAACAGTGAGAGAAAGTTTCTTACTCCAGTCCCTCTTCACCCAGACATTAGATGCTTCATGAATGACCTCACAGGTGTATTTAGACTTGTCAGTCTTTAAAATCTCCACGCTGTCTCTTCTCTGGTAGGTGTCGTCTCCATTTGGTCGAACGCCCAAGGTCACCAGTCCGTCCTCTTTAGTTAGAACTCGGTCACCCCTCTTGATCTTCAGGATGATGTCTTTTGGGTAGAAGCCTGTGGCGAGGCACGTCACAATGGTGTTTGTCTCAACTCTGGAGTCCTTTGCAAACAGGTAAACCTCAGGTTTAGCTGGAGAGAGAAAACACACAGAGAGTTCATGTTACACTGCTACAGACCAGTGACAACCACTGATATCCTCATAGTAACTCGAATGTTCTATATATAACTTCTATATCTATTTTAGATTTTCTGCTGATCATCTCATTTTCAGGTTGTGTAACTATGAGTTGTGAGCATTAATTAGGCTGCTGTTAACACTGTGGTATTTCTGCTTAATAAGCAAACAAAAGCTGACTGATGATCTCATTCATCTTTTCATTTCAGTTATTACAAGCTTTATGTACAGGGTATTCAATAAAGTACTGAAAAAACTTCAATAAAATACCAGAGAACCCTAACTGTAGTGTTTGTTGCAAAAATCTTCCTTGACAAATACTACAAGTCAGGAAATACTGACACAAGTACTGCAAGTACTGATCAGTAATAACATTTGACCAGTTAATATCATGTTTCATATTTTCACAACCTACCCTGTAAAACTTCCTCTAAAATCTGCAGTAATGATAAATATAAAAATACAGAAATGTTTCTTACAGGCATTTTTTAGCTGCTGTTCTTCATACGTCATGAACTTGCTCAACCAATCAATGCACTCGTTCTCCAGGTAGCCTTTGGTGTATTCTTTCAGGACCTGGACATCATCCCACTTCCTCTTGGTCTGGACTGCCTCCACAGTTGGAGCGACCCAGACTGAGTTAGCGTCATCGAAGGACAGAAAGTCGTTTCCATCGTAGCTGTACATGTCCATGCCACGGAAGAACTTCAGGTTGCCATTAGACACATCGCCCTCACAGCCGTGCATCCACTGAAGAACATGGACGTCTAAAGGACAGGACAATAAATAACAACAAAGAAATGAATAAACATACAGTGAAACAAGATCATGACGGGTCAAATTTTAAAATCTTACCTGAGTCGTTCTGTCTCATTCGGTCCTTCAGGATCCCGATGTTGACCTTGAACCACTGCTGTTTGCTCTGCCGGGACTGTGTCCCTTTCTCCCAGTAATCTTTAGGAAGCCGCTCTTCCATCCACTTCTCTTTAGGAACTTTCTTTGGGTTGTCGCTGTCAAAGTAGTCGATCATCCTGCCGTCCAGCAAACCCATGGCTGTGAACTCATGGATGCCAGGGAGTCCAACAGGTTTGGAGAGAGCCGTGTAGATGTAAGT
>BRZM01005471.1:23326-37478 GCA_033238685.1 Lates japonicus | reverse complement strand
GGCAAGAGGTAAAACATTTGACCAGCTCACACCCCAGAGGGAAACAGGACAGGCTTAGAGTGAATATAACACCGTTATTGAGCTGATGTTCTTTTTTCATCTGTGAACATAGAACAAGGCGGGTCAGTGACAGTCGCAAGTGTCACTGTCACTCAGGCTACCTCGAGCTTTTGTTTTGTAAATCACTTTTACTCCTCTCCTGCTGTCGCGTGCAACCGTTCGGGCTAAGGACATTAAAAATATGTAAAACATAAGCACAGTGCCTGAATATGCATGCCAACCCAGATCTGGGAAAGCAGTGCGTTATTATGCCTGCTTTCATTCACACACTCCTACAGAATTGTTGCTTTGCCCAGACTCTTAATTATAGATCGTCATTAAGAACCATTTGTAGGTGATGGGTTGGGTAGGCAATTGTGGCAGTGAACCGCTTCAGAAACTTCCACGACTGCTACGTGGTTCTCTTCAAAGCGGGTTTCCTTCCTCGCCATAGCGGATGGCAAGTTGGCACCATGTAACACGTTGGCTAAATGGGCTTTCCCCAAAGAAAACTCTTTCTGTGTTGAAATTGGGAGGGTCCTGTAACATATCTCAACAGCAGGTCTAAGAATACCTACAACTACACTGCACTTCTTTTTTTTTTTGGTACTAAAATGGGGTTGCCTGCTCCTCCACCAGAGGCTGATTGCAAACCCACAACCCTTATGGTAAAAATGGCACTGCCAAATATTTGTAGTTGTTATTTTCTTCTTCTTGCAGTATATAGCTGATAGGCTAGTGTAATGTGAACAACTCAGGGGTAAAACAGACCAAAAGACTTGACTTCTGGGCACTGTAAATTCTCCATGAACATATGACTAGAAGTGGCACATGTTTGCACATATCATAGTTTTTATTACTGATAGTACCATTAATGTCTCTAACAAGGTTTTCTCTCTTTCTCCACTTGCCTGCAGTAAATCGTGGACCCGGATAGACAGCGTGCTGGCTACATCACCACCGCCCGGCGCTCAAAACTTGGATCGCGATATTAGGCGTTCGTGTGTGAATGTAGCAAAGATGTGGTGGGATTATGACCTGAATAAGGAACAACAAGATTTCATGGGACAGTACAAGCAGGCCACACCGTTCTACTCGGTATGAGTTTAAAGTACATTAAGTATAACACAGTATTTATAGGTGTGACGGTAACCTGATTTTTATTCACCTAAGCCCAGCCAGCGAGGAGTTTGAGGGCATGCAGACCAATTCAGCTTCAAGAAGATGCTTCCTCGGGGCCAGAGAGGTTAAAGCAGTGATCAGGCAGGGACCTGGCAGCAGACAGGAAGGTTCACAGCCTTCCTCCACCCTGAGGGTTTGAACACATGAGGGATATTGTGGTTCTGGTAAGCCCTCTGTAACCACATGATAATTAAATGTGATTAGAAAGGAATAGGAGTAGCAAAGGCTGGGTGTTTGTTTTCAGAGGTGCAGTAAGTTCAGTGTTGAACACTAAATTTAACGTGGAATAAAATCCTCAGCTCAAAGTTTTATCAGGTTATCACTTCCTCAAAGCCATAACTTTAATTAGAACAGATTTGGGTTTATTCCGTCGTTAAATCTGATGGGCTCTTGGATAAATGTACTTATTTGGATAACTCCCCTATTAATTTTCTTCTGTTGGAAATGATTGGTTTCTGTATTTTTGGAACAGGTCAGTGGGACTGGGCGACTGTCCCATTACAAGACTCAGTCTTTACATCTAATTAGCCTCGTACGGAACAGTTGTGTAAATGTTAGCATTACTATGCTGCTGTAATTTCATAAAAGAAAAGTTTTTTCCCCATTTGATGAGTTAATTGTGTGCTCATTTTTATGATCACTGACATTACTGAAGCGGTTACCTTCGGTGGCGTCCTCACTGATTGTGCGTGAATCTGACTGGAGCCAATGAGAGGCCTGTTTCTCCCAATAGAGAAATTGAACCCTCTTTTATAATGCAGATCTTTCACAGCCAGGCGGTAATGAGGAAAACATAAGATGAAGGACGCATGATTGTGAGCCCAGCCGGACAGATAACTATTGGAGAAACATGAGCAGGTTCAGGAAGAACATGATCATTGCATGAGAAGTGCCAACTATACACCACACTGGCATAACAGAACACTCTGTTTAAATGTCCAGCTTCACATTTCTACTGATACCTGCCTCTGTGCCACTATTGCTTTCAGGGCGGTGACCTCCACACAGCATGTTGTAGCTATAAAAAAACACCACCCACCCCTCCTCAACCATTATCCATTTGCCATTCGGTTTAAGTGCCACTGCTGTTCACTGTCCAGCTGGTGGGTTGTACATCTGCACAGAAAACGCAATACAACCCAGTGCTATTATGTGGATCCGTACTATATTCTCACTCAGGTGTTTGTTACTCCTAACCCAATGAGTGGGTGTTTTAAAAATACTTCCAGTCTTTATTAGGTTTGGATCTAGAATAAGAACGTGTGACAGTAACACAAAAGTATAACAGGGAAAATGGTTGTCATGAGTACTCAGACATATGTTGGTCCGGTGGTATAGTATAACCTGTGAGAGAAGTTGGTCTTATGGACCAGGCTTTGGGCCTGATTGGTTGGTTGAATCTCTTAAAATGCCATTGGTAGTTGCTCTTATTCCTCATGTAATGATTTGGGTTCAGACTTAGATTATTTATTTCAGCCTGCAGGTCAGTGAAATTCAAATTCTTAGCAACCAAATAAATTTAGTTCATCATCCAAACCCTATTGTATAGTACTAGCCATAGTAGCAATATAAGCTAGAATGTTACTGACTGAACTTACAGATAAATGTGTCCGCAGATGGACTGCTGTGATTGTGATCGTCTCTCACATGCCTATGAAACAACAGTGTTGACAGAGATTTTCTGATGGCCCATAGGCTTTATATTTTTAATGAACATCTCCTCTTGTTTACCGCAACCTCTAGCAGGTTAAGTGGGTATAGAAAATGGATGGATGGATGTTCTTATTTATTATTAGTCAACTATTGAACTACAGAAGCTACATGGCCATTAATCATTCCAGCATGGTTCAGAAAGGGGCATCTCACCTGCAGGAAGGATGCGTGCAGTGATTGGAATGTGTGTAGCTGCATGCGCGTGATTACACCCAGATGCATTGCAGTTACTTAACATGTAAGCGTGTGGTTGTTAACGATGCTTTCGGCTCTGCGGCAAACCTTTAAGTAACCATTTATTTTAAATTCTGCGCTGTCAAATCCAGGATGTGAGAAAGAAGACCAGGAGCTTTAAAACTGTTTTACTCCAAAACAGGTGTATGTCATCCTTTTAATATGGAGGTTTTAGCTTTCATCAGAGGAGAATCCTGTAATTTATGGTATCAGTCTGCCAGCCCAGCTGTAGCTGACCCTCATGCAGTCACTCATCCTTGCCTGAGGCAGCATGCCTGTCTTTATTACTCAAAGTGAAAGTTCCTATTGTTGACCCTTGTCTCACTGTAATGACATCATTAACTCATCCTGAACACAGAAACCCTGGAGGACATTGACAAGAAGCAGCGTGAGTGTATGGGCGAGGATGAGTATATCGACAGTTCAAGCAAGGAAGTTAAATCAGTTAAATCAAATGGATTTTAAATAGCTAACATAAACACACAAATAACCATGTCGGTGGACATTACAAGCTCAGCAGTATGCTGTTTGATGCAATAAAACCATACAGTAATAATAAACTGATAAAAATCTAAATATGGAGCATCATTTAGATTCAGGTCTCCTCAACTCCTCAGAAGAAATTACTCTAAGGAGAAAGTCATGGCTTGCAGAGCGCTCCAAGATGATCTCAGGTGCCTTAAAAACACATGCATTATAGTGTAACTACACAAAGAGTTACCATAAAATAGCCTCTAAAGATTAAAGAGTTCTGATTTTATCCTTATATTTGGTTCAGTGGCACTGTGTCCCAGCTGCTAGTGCCTTTATTGTAAACAGTCTACCCCAAAAGGGAAACAACAAACCAGTGGTCACAACATACAGTGACATGGTTGCGATATCAGCATATCTGTTCATTAGCATAGATGTAGATTTCCAAAATTCGCTGATTACTATCACCACCTTTCTTTGACTAACAGCAGGGGTATTGTTCATTAATGGTTTCAATACATTTCCACAGGACTGGGCTCAGGATGTTTCTATGTTCACCTGATGAAGGAAACAAAGCTGTGTTTGTGACTTTTGGAAAGCTTACGCAGACATATCAGTCCCATTTATCCCATTATCACAGAGACTAAACTGTTTTTAACACAAACATGAGAGCTTAAAACTGTAAAAAAGAAAAAGAAAAAAAAAAGGAAGATTCCATTATTTCTTTGTCTCTGTTTACTGTGCCGTATTATTTGGCTCATTTATTTGATTTTCAAGCGGACATGTTTTGCTCCTTGAGGATGGGGTCCGGGCCGGATGGTCAGGACTGAGACGATTCTCTGACTTCAGGAACTTGAACAAAGATGGTAGATGGACCAAGATTAGAGATCCGCCCATGGATTATGCCCCAAGATTACGACCATGCCCGGGGCTGGGGCAGACATCTGGTTTATAGGTCTAGCCAGGACAAGGTACAACACCACTGAGCTTCATCAACATGCTCCAGTCCTTTTTGCTGTTTTGAGGGTATAGCCCTGAGATTAATATTTAAATAGTTAAGTTCCTTGTGCTCTCTTCCAGGATCAAATGCTGACCAAAGAGGGTGAGAACTGGAACATGTTTATTTGGAAATCAGGCCCTATGGAGGGACCTCACAGGAACCCACGATGAGCTCTGAGCTCTGTGTGTGCATGTGTGAGAGGAGGATTATTGAACATCTTTGTCTTCAAGACAAGTCCACAGACTCTCACGCCTCCTCTCACCACTGCCACCACTCCATCCTTTTGTAACAGTGGGGCGGGCGTACCAGGAAGAGGCGAAGGTGATGCTTAAAGTCCATCTCAGTGTTCATGTCGACGGCTCTGCTTCTGACATTCAAGACAAGCTGAACTTCCGGTGGACCTGCTCTCCACATCGACGGTGCCTTCTAGCCGCTTCACGGCCGCTGCCTCAGGTTCCATGTAGATAGTCTTTTAAATAAAACCTGTCAAAGCAGATGGCAGGAGCTTTACACCAATCGTCAGATACAGGAACAGTTTTTGATAGCAACGTTAATGTGAAACAGCAGCTCAGAACATTTATGCTGATTTTTATTTTATTTATCAATGCCTCTGAACTTTAGATTATGAGGGACTACAGTGTTCAAATAGAGATTTTTAAACTGAAGATGTGGTGTTTGTTTGTTTACAGTCTTTTCTGTGGAATTCTGATTTTCTTTTTTTGAGAGAGAGGTTAGTTAAATGCTGAAAACTAACTGATGTTTAACAACTGGTTTTGCACGTGTTGTTTAAAAGCAGTTTAGCCTGTGAAAGATTATTTTCTTAGTACTCAGTTTGAAATGTATTTATTGGTATACTTAAGACAACAGTATGCTCTATATTTAAATTTTATTGACTTTTGTTGATGTACACCCTTTTGCAACTGTCTAGTTTCACTAGGTTTGATTTTGGAGTACTCTACTGGCTTGAATATGTAGAGGAGAGGAAAGAAAAGTTTCCTTTCTTCACACACTCTATCACGCCCTCTTTTCTTTCTGTTATCACTCCGGTCATCTTCTGTATCAGATGAATGCAATGTGTTTTTTTCCCCACTGCCTTTGATATTATACACACTATCAACCTGGTGTTTTCGAACATCATAAATTCATATTTTGTCATTTTTACCATATATTTAGTATTTTGTAATGGATAGTTTTGTATGACAGGTGCACAGAACAATGTGTTTCATCAAATTAATGTCCTCAAAACCCTTTTTTCTTTCTTCTTCCATCTTTTTCTCTTACCTTTTATTTGTCCCAAACCTCATTTGCATTAATGGTCCATCACACATGGAGGCTGCATGGCATCGTCTCATTTCACCTGCACATGCTCACGGGTGTGTCAAATAAAAATAAAAAAAGGAAGAGAATGAGAAAGTGTGTATTTTTAATATTCAACTGCAAAAGCATCAACACTAACAAACCATTAAGTATAATTTATAATCATTGCTGTGTAAGGATGGAGACAGATAGGACATAAAGATCATTTCAAATTCTCAATCCAACTGAATAATCTAAATGTAGATAATTTTAGACAACAGTTCAGATACTGGTCTTCTCATATCTAGGTGAAGCCATGTCCTACTTTTCCTTGTCTCCCTATTATTTATTACATAGCATGGGTAAGGGTGAACACTTGTCTGTTCCTCACAGTCTAAATAATCAGACTCCAACACAACTCATTATACTTAAACACGTTCAGTCCTCAGCCTGATCCACTAAGTGTCTCACCATTTTCCTTCTTAGCTCCTGCTGTAATACTCCTCAGTCTTAGGCGCGCTGCCGAGACAGTTTTAAGGCAGCAAAAAAGCCATCTCCTAACCTACCACTTTTTAAGCATTTGAAGTCTGTCTTTTGTTTTTTGTCTGATTGACAGGTTCTCCTCACATTTGGTATGAGCCCCAGTGCATGCATATATACACTCAATTGTTAGTTTGTGATGAACACCTGGCCAAACCTAATGCAGTCTAATCCAACAGTTCTGCAATACACCTTACCTTCATGAAGGTTACCGTGTTAGGTTGTTGTTGAAACTGTATTAAAGAGGTGTTGATGCAATTGTGTGATCATTTGTGAGGCTGCAGTTTGTGGTGTCATTGAACTGTGTTGCTGTATACAAAGACATGTCAATATAAAGCAATACATTTCCACAGCACCACAGACTACATCCTCCAAAATGACCGTACAGTGAAATCAACACCTCTTTAACAGCAATAGTAACCGAACAACTAACTGAAAGGATGTTACTGCAGGTTTTTGTATGAGACTGCGTACTTATATCAAACTCTACCTAATAAACTGACAGTGGAGTTTATATATGTGCTGTATGTGCTCAAAATTTTGCACGGGCATGTGTTCAGTGTTCAAGTCTGTATTCAACTTTTTGACCCACTGAACATCAGGAACAGGCAGATGCTATTAACACTTCCCATGACTAATTGCAGTCTACACAGTCGCACAGCAGAGATGGAGTTAAGCTGACTTGCTGTTGCTGCTGGCTGTTGCAGTGAAACTCTCAGATGTAACTGAGAAAGCAGCTCTGCCACCCAGCCTGTCCCCTCTGCTTGCTCATGTGGAACATATGGATATATGTGTGCCAGTTAGCAAGACAAGTCAAGCGGGACCAATGCGATAAAGCTCATTAGGAACAAGGGACAGGGCGATGTATGTGTGGGCTGTGTTATTCTGTTGTAATGTAGGACCTTCTTCAAACACTCTCAGACCACGACTGCAGCAGCAGCCCTAAAATGTCTTGTTGGATGTTTTTACCCTCACATAAATTCCTTTGACATTTTTTCAGGTTTAGATGACTTCATAAGAAGGCGACATGACAATAACAATGAGGATTTCGTAATTTTTTTTTGCAGAAATAGGTTACCAAATTCTGGCCTGGCTCCACTTGTACAGTGTCATCCAAAAATGCAAATTTCTTTTCAGATGAATTCCTTCTTTGTTCATCTGACAAAAAGCTTCAGGTCTAAGGAGCATTCAAAGTGGAGGTGTTGCCTTGGAGTTTTTTTTGTTATTTCTGGTCTTGATAATGTCCATTGGATAATCAAATGGTTGCTCTGTTGCCTTGCTAAAGAGTGTGGAGTAAGTCTTGAATCGTGCATTTGAATAATTGGAAGGCCTAAAACACCAAGTGGCTCAATGTACTTCCTCCAAACAGCATATGAGGTTTGTCATGTGTCAGGGTGCATCTGTGTGTCTGGGGCCAACGTGTGAGTGAAGGTGGATGAGTATTAGTGGTGCACAGAGATGTAAAAGAACCAAATGCATGTTTGCTCGGGCAAGACAAGGAGGGGACACGTGGACTCTGTGCTTGCCTGCCTCGCGGTCATGTTTAACAGCCTGCCCCTCCTGTTTATGATAGGGTCCTAATCATTCACACTGGGGGGAGTGTGTGTACAGTAATGCCTTCAGACGGCGTTCATATGAGCGTCTGCGTAGATCAACCCCTCTCCGCTGACAATAATGAGCCCTCTGGGTGAGAACAGGATGGAGACAGTTGGAGAAGAGGGTCATAAAGTGTAGCATATTAATATCTACGACCATGGCCCCCACCCTCAGCCCTCCTTACCCTCCTTCCCCTCCCAATCCAGTATCGTTTTCACTTAGTCTTGTCCAAAAACAATCTCTTTTTAAAGAGCTTTTTTTCATACTAGACTGCAATTTCCATATCAGCAATTAACAGCAGCAAACCAAAACCAACTACAAAATATATAACAGATACAGCCACCCCTACCCCACCCCCCCTCCCCACAGCTCCCCTGCTCCTCTGACTCTTACCATCATGATGCCCTATTTTTCAAGTGAATATATCTGCGCTCCCTCATCTTTGTCTTTTATCTCTTGTGTTTGTTCCTTCCATCCCTGGGGATTTGTTGCCCAGGGTGTTGTTTGTAATGATCTTTGGGACATCTGACCCATCCTGTGCTGAGGCTTTCATAACAGGCTTTCTGCCCATTATATAAGAACATGCATAAAAGGAGAAAAAAGAAAAAAAGAGGAAAATCTCTCTTCATTATCGAGCTGTTTAGACAAAACACTTGTATATTTACCAAGATGAAAAGGAACTTTATATGTTGCTATGCCTTAACATGACATCTCATGGGACAGGCTCTGCCTACATAACATTTAGAATAATAACACTGTTACTACGGCTAATGTTGTCACCATCATAATTAGTAGAATTACTACTACTTCTCAGCATGCTAATAGTTCTATACTGTATATGTGTTATATGTGTTATAATCAATCAACTGCTCATAAGCTGTATATTCAGTGAGGACATGTCTGCACAGATGATGTACATACAATTGAGGACTTTGGGGTCACGTCCGCTGTAATTTTTCTGGGAGTTTTACCAACCTTAGGTGAGGACTCTACATTCTAAAGCCAAGAAAACATGCACGTGGATACTATCTTAGAAACTGATTTACATTTAGGTCTTTATGGAATTTATTGTGTCTTGCACATCCCGGCCAACATGGACACCAAAAATGCTTTTTCAGTGGTGAAATATTTGTCAGACATGAACAAATAACTGTCTTTTGTCCCAGGCTGTACAAATAAAATCCCCCCTCTAAAACAGTGTAGCCCTTAAATCATCATATAATGAACGATAAAACATGAAATAGACATGGAAATGAACTTCATCCTCAGCCTCAGCCTTAAATCATGTGATGAATCAATGCTTTACAGTATTCTTAATATGTTTGAACCTGACTACTTTTTGGCCAGTAAATATAGCATTCGGGATTTTTCACCAGAGTCTTCTTCCTAGGGTGGAGTAGAGCAGCATTTAAACCTTCATGTAGGGAACTCAGATTTACCAGAAATATAATTTAACAGTTAAGTGACTTTGAACTTGAAAAATCTAAATGGAATAGATATAAAATTAAATTAAACTCCCAATTTTTCAGCTGTGTGGTCAAAATCTTCTAAGGGGCTACACTGGGTGAACTTAACCCATGATCTCAGTTTTTTTCTAAAATGCTGTCTATAGCCCTGATGACATACACAGGCCATCTTCCCTGTGTTTGTGCAAGCTGTGCAATTGTATGTGCGTGTCATGTGAATGTAGGCTAATTCAGCTCCTTGCATGTTTCTACTTCTGGACAATGAAGCTTGAAGGAATCCATCAATCTTTCATGTCATCTCAGGGAAAGTGGTTCCTCTTTCCCCCACCACAGGACTCTACTCCTCCTAGTGGTGACAAGAGGGAACAAGAGAGAGAGAGAGAGAGAAAAAAAAACCCTGTGTCTTTTTAACAACTGCACTTGTGCTCGTCTATCATCATGAGTTTTTATGTGCCCATCAACGCGGTGTAGATAGGGAATAGGCCATTAATGACTACACAATTAGAGAGAAGGCTTTAAAGAGCAATACATTTCAATTTAGGGACCATAAACCTAGTGAGTTGGTAACTAATTATAACTGCCTTTGGAGTAATGGGAGCTCTTTGGACTGAGGTCAGGATGACTCAAAATCAGTTTCAACCAGCTTTTACGCGGCCACTTCACTTGCTTTAGCCGCCCCACTCATTCTGACAGGCTGCTGCATATCGTATATGATATATGCAGAGAGAAACTTTTCAAGTTTTAATTAAAAGATGGGCAAAGTGGCCCGCAGTGGAGTTGTTTTGGAGTTCACGACAGTGAGGGTGGAGACAACGCTATCCCAGTGAGACTGATATCTTTGGACAAAACGTCTCTCTCGCTCCATTTGTCAACATTTGTCTCCCTCCTTTCTCTGGTCCTCTCTCCCCATGTCCCAGCATCTGGATACCTTTGGGAGGAGAGGGGAGACGAGGCCTTGTTTCATCCGTCCCATCCCGCTGCTCCCCAGGGGGGGGGGGCTTGGGTCAGTTTGTGATCTTGTATCTCACATGATAGAGACACATCTAATCCTGTTAGGAGTTAATATCTTCCGGCGGAATAGAGGAGACAGCAGGGGGGAGAAAAGAAGGGAAGATGAAAGACGGGATGGATGAGGAGAGAGGGGAATATTTAAAAAGCTCTATCTGTCTCTGTTTGATAGCCCATGTATTGGTTTTGGGTTAGAGCATACATATGTGTGTGTATTTGTGTTTCTGTGCCTGTGTACCCTCATGGGATCTTCCCGGCTGCTGCCTGCATATCTGACAGACTCCTCTCAAGGTGTTTTCCCCTCGCTGTCTCTCTGTATCTGCTCCATCTCTGCTCCCTGAGTGAGAAAGTTTACCCTCTAGGCTCCATCTGAGCTCCAGGCCCCCAAGGCCTCTGCATTCCCAGAGCTCCTACACACCGGAGCCCCTCAGGCTCCCTGCTATACCACAGGGAAAACCCCCCAAGAACCCCTAGGCCCCTCAGACTGTGGAGCAGCAGCTCTGCACAAGAGAGGGGGGGGGGGGGGGTTGCTGTCTGGGAATACAACTAAAAACATGCTTCACTTAACATGCGAACAGTCCCTGACAGCGCCTCCTGTTGGTGTAGCATTGTTTTACCACACGGGCCTCAGCGTAACCCCGTTAAGTTTCCTCTCTGGGGCCTTGACCTTGTTAACAATCCCGCGGGTCTCATAAAGGCCCCTGTGCGCTACATGTTCACTGACCTTTCCAGCTCCCGGAGGTTAAATAACGTCTTTTTGGCCCAAAGAATCACAGCAGGAGCTGTATGCTGATGTTGGATGCACCTGGGACTTAACTGGGTGACATATTGAAAAATAATACAGCTCCTTATTGGACTAAGTCAATGAAAAGACTCACTACTCAGTGTAAAGAGTGAGGAAAGTAAAGGTTGGAACTTGCACACATGGAATGAACCGTACTTGTTTCTTGGTTTTGATTGTGAGAGTGAGGTTATATCGCACTTGCATTAAAAAAGAAACCTTTTGGGGTGGGGTGGGGGGTGGGGGGTTGCATGCGGATATGAGAGGCTGTGAAGTTAGCAGGCCTGCTGTCCTACAGATGTCTTGGGCTGTACGTTACCAGGTGTATGTCACCTGAGATTACCCA
The DNA here is from genome assembly GCA_033238685.1 of Lates japonicus. Classification (NCBI taxonomy): domain Eukaryota; kingdom Metazoa; phylum Chordata; class Actinopteri; family Centropomidae; genus Lates; species Lates japonicus. Next base: position 25,806 of record BRZM01005471.1, on the reverse strand, counting down.
CGCTGACACCCCCTTAAAGGCAAACAGCCAGCAGTACAGCTGAGGGGGCATCTGGTGGCGTGTGTGAGTGTGTGTGCGTGTAGCCTACGTGTGTGTTCATGCATTCAGATCGGCGGTATAACGTTTGGCAGAATGCGAGTGGAGAGCAGGACATTTTGTTTTGTTATCAGATATCCTCACCACTGTCTCCAATCAGAGACTGCCTCGAGGAATGTAGATCAGGAAGATCAGTGTAGGTTAGAAGTCAGTGTTTCTTTGAGTGTGTGTGTGTGTGTGTGTGTTAATGACGGCAGTAATGATTGAGGACGTTTAAAGCATGGGCTCCTCATGCTCCACACGGCCTCGGCAGTCTCCAGTTAAGAGTGAACTGGAGTGAGTAAAATGTTCAACTCCTCTGTCCCTCTGATCTTCCTCCGCTTCCCGGCGCCCCTGCAGGAGAGAACAAAGAGAAGCACTTCTTAATCAGAGTGCATTGGATTAAGAAGCAGAAAAAAAAAACCACAGAACATCACAGAGATACTACCTCGCAGCCATTATGTGGATTGGAAAACAACTTGAATCACCACTTTAAATGAGCCGTATGTGACCCTGAAATAGGAGAATGGCATTTTAATCTCTCTGTTAGTTTGGCAATAAGTGTCAAGGTCTTGCGGTGGAAATGAAACATGCAGTGCAGGTGCAGAGCGAGTGCCTTCAGTAAAAAATGCTCTCTGTGGTTTCCATGTGTGAACATGTAGCCAGCAGCTAAATATACTATGCTTGTATGTGCGTGTTTACATCACTTTTCTGGGTATATGACATCATTAGCCCACAGAGCCATGCAACGGCTCTCTGTGCCAACACCGATTCATATTTTATTAACATACCTGCTGTAGCTGATTCATCCCGTCTCTTATAGACATGCACACGAGCTGACACACAATTTCATCCACATCATGTATATTTTATGGGTCCGGGTGTATTCTGAACATTACTTCCTGTTTGTTACTTTCATAGACATTAACAAATTTATTGTGGATACTCAGTGCCTCTAAAGGCAAGGGAGAGGTGGACATGGGGTATCTGAAGACTAGAGGTGTAAAAAGTAGAAGTGGTATTTTGGCTTCAGTCACACTCCAGCACTCACACACCATCTGCTGGACTGAAAAGGCTGATACTGCCATCATGTGGCTAAAGGATGTAAAATGCCATTGTAAACTGGAGGCTATTCTTTACAATAGGGACTTGAGCATGTGTGTATGTGTGTGTGTGTTGGGGCCCAGCCTGTGCAGAGGGGGGGAGGGGGTAGTCGGTGAAGTACAGCCAGCTGACACTGAGGTATGTGTCTTTCCTAATGAGATTTATCGGGCTCCAGATGTTCGTGGTTATGAAGATGTGTGTCTGAGATTTAGGGGGGTGAGACCTGCACCCTGTCAGAGTCACGGTGGGGTGCTGTTTTACTGTCTGTCACCCCCCTAAATCTCAGACACACATCTTCATAACCACGAACATCTGGAGCCCGATAAATCTCATTAGGAAAGACACATACCTCAGTGTCAGCTGGCTGTACTTCACCGACTACCCCCTCCCCCCCTCTGCACAGGCTGGGCCCCAACACACACACACATACACACATGCTCAAGTCCCTATTGTAAAGAATAGCCTCCAGTTTACAATGGCATTTTACATCCTTTAGCCACATGATGGCAGTATCAGCCTTTTCAGTCCAGCAGATGGTGTGTGAGTGCTGGAGTGTGACTGAAGCCAAAATACCACTTCTACTTTTTACACCTCTAGTCTTCAGATACCCCATGTCCACCTCTCCCTTGCCTTTAGAGGCACTGAGTATCCACAATAAATTTGTTAATGTCTATGAAAGTAACAAACAGGAAGTAATGTTCAGAATACACCCGGACCCATAAAATATACATGATGTGGATGAAATTGTGTGTCAGCTCGTGTGCATGTCTATAAGAGACGGGATGAATCAGCTACAGCAGGTATGTTAATAAAATATGAATCGGTGTTGGCACAGAGAGCCGTTGCATGGCTCTGTGGGCTAATGATGTCATATACCCAGAAAAGTGATGTAAACACGCACATACAAGCATAGTATATTTAGCTGCTGGCTACATGTTCACACATGGAAACCACAGAGAGCATTTTTTACTGAAGGCACTCGCTCTGCACCTGCACTGCATGTTTCATTTCCACCGCAAGACCTTGACACTTATTGCCAAACTAACAGAGAGATTAAAATGCCATTCTCCTATTTCAGGGTCACATACGGCTCATTTAAAGTGGTGATTCAAGTTGTTTTCCAATCCACATAATGGCTGCGAGGTAGTATCTCTGTGATGTTCTGTGGTTTTTTTTTTCTGCTTCTTAATCCAATGCACTCTGATTAAGAAGTGCTTCTCTTTGTTCTCTCTCTGCAGGGGCGCCGGGAAGCGGAGGAAGATCAGAGGGACAGAGGAGTTGAACATTTTACTCACTCCAGT
>BRZM01005461.1:0-20120 GCA_033238685.1 Lates japonicus | reverse complement strand
GTCTGATTAAAACACTTCACAGCACAGATTCATTATTAACATCACTGTTTTTATAAGTTGATTGTTTGATCAGCACATAGAGCAAATTTAAATTCATAATTTCAGCTCTTTGTATGTACAGTACCTGATTCTGACTGATTTCAGTTCTTCCTCTTTTTGTTTCAGAGCAGATCTGTGGAGGAAAAATACAGAGTGTGAAAAATCTTCATGTTATTACTGAACACATGATGAAGTGACCAAATCACTTTCATTGTACTAATCTTTGAGTATGTGTATGCTCCCAAGGTATATCTTGCAGTTAGCCATTAGCTCATATTAGCTGTGTCGTACCATCCAATTTCCATCCAATAAAATTCTGCTGTGCCATAGTATAAACTTTCTATGAAGGACATACAGCATGGTCCACAGTCATCACACAGGCTAGTTCAAATATGTCATCTTAAATAAACTGTGTGTCATGGTCCCCTCCCTCTTCCCCAGCTCCGGTCCTGTTTTTGTGTCTGTCCCGTCTTCCCCTCTTCCTCTGTGTGGCACCGGCACAGCTGCAATCTATCATTCATCAGCAACCGCAATCTATCATTCATCATCAACCGCTTATCTTCCCTGGTCTGACCTCCACTCGACGCGAGTTTGTTCCGTCCACCCATGTGTCTTCCGCCGGTGCCTTCGTCCGCCCCTGAGGATCCCTCCCTCGTCCTTGCAGACCTCCTGGCTTCTCCCCCCGGACTCTTTCTCCCCTCACCTGGTTCCACTACCTGACTCCCTGTCCTGGACTTTTCCCTCAACCCCCTGTTGCTCACCTGTTGTTCTTTATTGCTGTCGCAATAAAAACTACTTCCTTCACTACTCCCTTGATGTTCAGTTATCTGACTCAGCGTCGGGGTCCAACATACATAACACTGTGGACATTTTTGTCTTCTTAAAGTGAGTTTCATGTCTTGCTAACTGGCAGTTAACTGACAGTTACTGCAGGACTGTTTTATTGGATATCTTTATATTGTACAAGTGTTCAAATTAAAGGCCTGTTTGTTGTGCAAACTGTGAGGGGCCACTAGTTCTGGAAGTGTTTTTCCCCTTTAATTTTTTCATTAACCAATATGCTCAATGCTACTTAACACAGAAACACAGGACTCTCTGGAAAATGTAATGATCCCATAATTTTATATGATGGCCACCTTTCATTCATCATTTATTTTCTCCTGCTTATCCAGGGTTGGGTCACAGTGGCAACAAGCTTAACAGGGTATTCCAGACATCACTCTCCCTAGCAATGTTTTCCAGCTCCTGCTGGGGGATTCCAAGGCGTTCCCAGGCCAGATGACATATATAATCTCTCCAGCAAGCTCTGGGTCTACCCCGGGGTCTCCTCCCAGTTGGGTGTTCCCAGAAAACTTCCCAAAAGAAGCTGCCCAAGAGGCACGCTATCCAGACATCCAAACCACCTCAGCTGCCTCCTTTCAACATGAGGGAGCTTTCAGCATCTCAAGGAAAATCTCATGCAAACCTGGCACCTTGCCGCTGGTCAGCTTCTTAACTACCTCAGCAGCCTCTGCCAAAGATATGGGTGAGGCTTCCCCCGAGTCTTCAGACTCTGCCTCCTCCACTGAAAACTTATTAGCCACGTTCAGGAGCTCCTCAGAGTGCTGTTTCCACCAGTCAACAATGTGCTTAGGTTAGCAGTTCCCCTCTTTGGCTGAACACAGTCTGAGACAGGCCCTGCTTTCCCTTCCTGAGCCATCGAACAGTTTTCCAGAGCCTTCTTGAGGCCAGTTGAAAGTCCTTCTCCATGACTTTCCCAAATTCCTCCCACACCCGAGTTTTTGCTTCCGCAACCGCTGAAGGTGCAGCCCTCCTGGCCTTCCGCTACCTGCCCTCTGCTTCAGGAGACCCCTTGGCCAACCAACGTTGAAAGGCCTCCTTCTTCAGCCCGATGGCTTCCCTCACTGCTGGTGTCCACCAACGGGGTCTTAGGTTGCCACCTCGAGAGGCCCCAACAACCTTCGGACCACATCTCCTGCCTGCTGTGTCTGCAATGGAGGCTTTGAACATGGTCTGATCAGACTCAATGTCCCAAACCTACCCTGGGATACAGGAAACGTTCCTCCGGAGGTGGGCGTTGAAGACCTCCCGGATGGGGGCCTCTGCCAGACGTTCCCAGCACACCTTAACTACTGGTTTGCATTTGTCAGGTCTGTCCAGCAGCCTTGCCTGCCATCTGATACAACTCACCACCAGATGGTGATCAGTTGACAGCTCCACCCCTCTCTTCACCCGAGTGTCAAAGACATACAGTCGCAGTTCTGATGATACAACCACAAAGTTGATCTTTGATCTTTGGCCTAAGGTGTTCTGGTAACAATTTCACTTTAAAAGGACCTTATACTCAAACATGGTGTTCGTTATGGCCAATTCACAACTAGCACAGAAGTCCAATAACAAAGCACAGCTCAAGTTCAGATTGGGGAGGCTGTTCCTCCCAATCACGCCAGCAAACCCCAGCAGAAATATAGAGTCCCCAGCCAGTAACCTCTTTAAAAGTTGAGCAATGCACTAACTTGAAGTTTTTGGTGAAAAGAAAGCAGCTGAATCTTTTCCTACATTAACTGAGGTGTATGGGGAACACTGCATGTCACATGGACGTGTGTTTGAATGGCACAAAGCATTTTGTGAAGGCAGAGAGGACGTCCAAGACAATGAGCGTTCTGGGCGTCCATGCACATCAAAAGCTTCTGGAAACGAACTGAACAAATCGTCTGAAATGATTGATGACTCAGTATAAGAATGATAGCAGAAGTGGTCTCCACTGATAAAGAGACAGTTTGGCAAATTTTGTATGAAAATTTGAACATAACAAAAGTGTGTGCCACTCATCACTTCATCAGGACAACGCGCCAGTTCACACTGCGCTCTCAGTAAAACAGTTTCTGGCCCAAGAAAAAATCCCAGTGCTTGATCACCTTCCTTATTTACCTGATCTAGCACTGTGTGACTTTTTCTTTTTGCTAAGATCAAATCTGTGCTCATAGGAACATGTATTGAGTCTGTGTCAGAAGTTAAGAAAAGAGGTTCTGAATCTGTCTGAAGAGCTACTGCACTGTTTGATCAGTGGAGAACCTGAATGCAGCGGTGTGCTGATGCAGAAGGGGAGGATGTTGAAGGAGAAAGACACTGAGAAATGTTTATGTTCAATAAAGTTTTTCAGCATTAGTCTTGTTTTTTAGTAGACATTTTAGTAGACTTCATACACTGTGATGTTTTTGGCAGGCCCAGATGAAATTTGACAATCATGAGAGACATGTTAAAATCTTTAAGACTCCAAAACTCGACAGCTCTTTTGTATGTACCTGTCTTTGACTGACTTCAGTTCTTCCTCTTTTTGTTTCAGAGCAGATCTGTGGAGGAAAAATTCAGAATGAGAAAAAGCTTCATGTTATTACTGAACACATGATGAAGCATCAACGGAATTAAAGTTTGCATCAATGGTTTAACACACTGAATCAGCAGGTTAGTTATTTACAGTGTATTACAGGGCTGTTGTGTTGGATTGCTTTGTATTGTACAGGTCTGACTGTGTCCACACTCTGTGTTCAAGCTTCAGTAAATTTAAAGTCTGTTTCATGTCTAATTAAAAGTTCACTTCAGAAAAATACTGACCTTGTCTCCTGAAGTTTCTTTTTCTAAAATGTTTCCATCTCAGTCATTCTGTGTTAAAAACATCATCAGTGGTTAGTTTGGTTAAAACACTTCACAGCACAGATTCATTATTAACATCAATAATTTTGTGAATGCTTGTGACTCAGTGAATGGTTGATTTTTAAAATGTCTGTCAAGTCCATTAATTCAATGCTTTTAGGCACAAACCTTTCTCTGTGTTCACGTTCATGTTGGCAGCTGCATTTTACATCATCTTCTCTGTTCAGTCTTTTAAAGTAAAGAAGACAACATTTGTTGTGAGTTTATTTTAGTTTGGGATTAACTGATTGTCCAGCAGAGAAAAGTTCTGGGAACATTTCTCAGGAAACATTTCAGGATTTCCCAGTGTCCCTGGAAGAAACCCTCTGTGCAGTAGGTATTTATTGTAAAGTCCTGACACAAATCTGTACTGCGACTCCCATTACTTTTAATATCCACTCACATCTGTCTGACCTGTGACGATGATTTTAAAAAAATCATGTGTATTAAATGGTTCAATAAGTGAACCACAGGGCTGATTACCAATCTACACATCCTTTTTAAAGTGAAACATTATTCATTGATTGATCATGAAGGTAACGAAAAATCTGTTTTATTTTTTCTCAAACTTTTCTGAAAACTTTATTTTTCATTAGAGAAACTGATTGCAAACAGCTACATACCGTTCTGCCTCTGTCTGGTCGTCATTGTATCCTAACCTGTTAAACAGAAAGAAATCAGTTAACACATTAAATTGTAATAAATACCAAATCTCTACTTCTGCTCTTGTGACGTGATTACTAATATCACAGCTATAGCAACATTTTAAATCAACCAAAAATAATCATACAAAATCTGTGATAGTCCTGTATTTTTGCAATTTTAAAGTCCACCATTTATACTTAGGCTGACAATTAATAAAACAAATGATTCTTTACATTTGAAAGTCCATCAGCTCTCAAAGGGAGACAGCTATCATTGTCACTTAATAAACACTTTAAAAAGCTTTTCTTTTTGCCTTATCCTCTTTGATCAAATCCTTAAATATAATTGTTTGTATGGTACAAAAATGTAAATCTGCATACAGTATTTCACTACATTTAAAATTTCTAATTTTACAGTATGGACCACTGAAAATAAAAGCTGATGAAAGCTGCATATTTATTTTCTTCTTACCAACGCCACAGAAAATTCCCCATGTTGCAGCTCCTCGTCTCTCCTGTCTGAGATTAAAAAGTTCTGTCAGTCCAACGGCAAAAGGAATGATACACTCAACAGAGAGAAAACAAATAAATGCACTGTGACTGCTGCTCATTGGCTCTTTGACTTTTTCCTTCACTTAGACCTGCTGGACCTGTTTTTACAATGGGTGACTCATACATCGGTGATTGACTTTGGCACTGCATACCGAGGACATGCTTACACAGAAATATCTGAGGAGAAACACATGGATCTTGTTCTGAAGCGCTGAGGGAAGGAGTTCAGACTGGAGACTCAAAGAGTCCAGAACCTGCATCTTGTTCTGTTTAATAAAATGTCTCATGTTTGGTTACAAAGCCAAGTCAACATACACCATTGAGATAAAACATTATCACCATTTAGATGAAGTGAATAATGTTTATTATCTCAAAAGAGCAGTACATGTCAAGCTCTGGGATATATCAGATAGCTAGCAAGTGAACAGTGGTAACAGTTGGTTAGTCAGTGTGTTGAAACTGGGAAAAATGTTCAGGTGAAAAGACTGAAGTGACTTTGACATGAGCCAAATAGTTAAAGTAAGACACCTGGATCTGAGCATCTCTGAAATGGCAAGGTTCATGAGGTGCTCAATACCCACAGTGGTGAATGCCTAGTGACAGCAATCAATCAATCAGACTTTATTTGTATAGCACCTTTTATACAGGTTAGCACAGTTCACAGTACTTTACAGTGGATTGATAAGCCAATAATAAAACAGAACAAATTACAAAGCATTTGCATTTCCTGCAAAAAATGCAGTGTCAATGCTGATTGCAGAATGTCCTCCCAACACAATGAAGTGTTCAGTGGTCTTTAGTGGTTCTGATAGTGAGTTTATTTAGATGCCTGCAGAATGGTTGGAAGCTTTGGGAGAGAAATTCTGTCCTCTGGTTTGTTTTAAGAGCCTAAACATGCAGGTAGAAATAGACTGACTCTGGCTCTAGTCGGTTTTTGTTTGGATCTGCTGAACTAATGAAGGAAGAATGTTGGGAAACAGCTGGACTGATGTGGTTCAGAGTCTGAAGAGACACTTTCAGGTCTCTGGAGGATCAGACAGGTTTTATGGTCACTGAGGACAGATCATTCACTGGTGCCTAAATCTTTACCTTTTGTATTGTTTCAAGTGAGACAGTGTTTTTGTGTGAAAGCTGCAGGATGATGATGATGGGAAAGTTTCTGTGATGTGGTGTAAACAGAGGTTGTGATAAAGGTCAGAAGTCTCTTGGCTGTGGATTGAAGGTGCTGTGCTCTGACTGTTGATTTCTGTCTAATGAGCTTGGATCAATATCTGTGCAGTAACCCTTTTTCTTTTTAGGCAAATCTACAATTGGTGAGTCCCATTTTTCTATTTCTTTATTTCTATGTTGTGTTTTTGGAGGTGGCCGTATCTTCCTGTTTATCTGTCTCTCTGTAGTAGGGCTGAACAATTGACGATAATATGACGTGCAATATTCAAGTCACAGGAACTGCAAATTTTATATTTTATGTCAGTAAAATTCTCATCACAAAAATCTCATCACAATATCTGCTAAAATAGTTTCAATATGATTTTTTAAAACTGATCCTTCAGCCCTATTTTAGATTTACAATATTTTGACTGTTTTCTTTTTAGCATGTGTAATAAAATCCAGTTGGGCTGTTTGTTTTTAATGTTTCACAAACATATTTCCACCATGTCATCATAGCTTTTCATTTTCACTATTTAGAAATAAAGTAGATTCTAAAAACCCAAGACATTGCTGTTTGGAAGCCAAGTTAGCTTTTAACCACACACTAACTCTGGGCGCTAACATGATATACAACCATAACCTTCCTTCATGGCTGCCCATTAATCCATATGCTTGTGTATCCAATATGACCGACGGTTTATCCATCCAACATGGCTGCCAGTCGGTCCGTGTGTGTGTTCGTCCGTCCATCATGGCTGCTGGTCAGTCTGCGTGTCGGTTATTTAACATTTGCTCCTGGTGGATCTTCAGAGAGAATGTCCTGGTGGATCTCCACACAGCAGGTCCTGAAGGATCTGTAATCTACATAAAATAAGTGCTGTTTTTTTCCTTTTATGCTGGGTTTGTTAGGCTGCTACTAACTAATCAGTTTCACTTCAGCTTTCATCTGGACTTCATCCCACAAAAGAAGATTACGCTCTTCTTTGTTATTTTTTTGTTATTTTTGGCCAGTCATTCCATCTCTATCTATCCCTCACCCTTTTATTTCAGTTGCTGTGCTGATCTAACGATTCATCCACTTCCTCGCTCATCCAGCCAACACGGCTGCCCGGCTCCACTCAAAAATCCAACCACGTTTGCCATCCGCTCCTATCATCTTAACAACATAGACTGATTTAGATCTACAAAATGTCATTTGTCTTAACTACAATATAAAGGATCAGGACGTGATCTCCCACCCCTCTCCAGTGATCCCTCTTATATAAGCTAGAAAATGTTTTAAAAATTTTGCTTTTGAACCTGTATATGCCAAAAGAAAAATACTGTCTGTTTCTAGTCAGTCTTTTTCTTTGAGGTTTTAGCACTATGTACCACCTAAATTTGAAGATCACATATTCAGCCTATCAGAATGCGAATAGACGGGCATTTTGATAGTTGCTGGTTTCTATGATTGTTGTCTTTCTGAGATTGGGTAGATACTGCATATTAGTTCTCTTTGCTCAACTCGCTGCATTTCTGAGAGTTGGGAAATGTCCAACTCTTTAATACGCATTTGTAGCTACTTATAATCGTACTTTTAATCTGAAGGCTTGCTTGCTGTGATTTGTACAGCGTAGTTGGTGTTGAATGATATTCCACCTTTTCTCCTTGTTAGCGTTATATTTGATTTGAGATTCCAAATTGATATAAGGAGCATTTGATGATATTTTGAATATTTCCTTTATCCTATCACCATATTTCAAGAATGGGATTGATTGGTTAACTGATTTGGACTCAGCTTGTGATGTTGGCTTTCTCAAGTGGTTACTCAGCCCATGGATAATGTATCATGTAGTAGTAGTAGTGCATTTTTACTTTTTTTTTTTAACAAAAGGAACTCTGATAAGTTTAATTCCAACTGGAGACTCAAGTAGAAACTTGAGTTTGATGTAGGATGGCGCGGTTCCATATCTGTATTTATTTGCGTGGCATGTTGGGAGGCCTCCCAGCAGGGGAATTTTAACCCACCCTATGGTAGCATCTACTACTACGCTACGGTAGCATCAATCGCTGACAAGATCCACTGCAGCATCAACTGACACAGAATATTTTGGGCAGTTTCATAAGTACATGGGGATTGTCTTTGGAGCGCTTGATTGCTTGGTCGACAGGTTACCGGGCAGTAGTTTGTTTGGGCTTCTCTGTGAAGAAGTAAACGTGGCAGAAAGAGACAACTTGGTTACCTCTGATAGAAGAAGTCACTGGACACCAGATTTGGGTATATTTACTTAGTTTTCAATCTACTTGTGATGAGGTTGACAGCAATGATTGCTAAGAAAATCAAACTGAAGAATCAAGTTGTCACCATATTTTACAATTTCCTTCTACTGTGTTACCTGCTATCATCCTTCAAGTAGAAACATTATACTGTGGGCTGAATTCAAGAGACGGTCTTAAGGTTAACAGGCGTTGTGTTGAATAGATACAGAAGATAGAATTGGAGCTTGTAAATTCAAGGAATTTTCAATCAACAACAACTGGACTTAGTTATTGTCTAGAAAAGTTGGTTTCGACTTCGTTAGTGCCCCATTGTGTTATAACAACAGTCGTTGGAGTCACATGAGCCCATTTGTGAATCGTTGTTTTTCTTAGAGGCCAAATCGTTGAGTCTCCTGGGAAGGGATGAAAGGGCGGCATTGTAAATTGGAGATAGGTGGTGTCTCAGACCTCCTCCTCTGTCGAGGGATGGTTTCTCTACTTTTACATAGATGGCTTCTTTTACTCCACTTTCAAACCATCTGTCTTCTCTGTCTAAGATGTGGACCTTGTTGTCCTCAAAGGAGTGGGCTTTCTCCTTTAGATGTAAATGGACAGCAGAGTCCAGACCTGAGGAGTTAGCTCTCCTGTGTTGGGCCATGCGTTTGTGCAGTGGTTGTTTTGTTTCGCCAATGTAGAGGTCCTCACATTCCTCGTTGCATTGGACTGCATACACCAGATTACTTTTGTGGGTGTGTGGTGTTCTGTCCTTAGGATGTACCAGTCTCTGTCTGAGTGTGTTGCTAGGTTTGAAATACACGGGGATACTGTGTTTGTTGAAGATCCTCCTGAGTTTTTCAGATACCCCGGACACATATGGGATGACTATGTTATTTCTCTTCTTTTGTTTTTCTTTCTCGACCACTTTGTTGGTTTTCTTTCTGGAAACAGCTGCAGTTTTCACCATCGACTGTCACTCTAACGACTGTCGTTGACACATGGAGCACAAAGGATCTATGACATCATCGGTCTTGTGAAAGCCCTCACAGAGGTTAAATACCTGGGTCTCCACACCAGTCAGTTAGGACCAGTCCCAGCCTGGTCAGATGCGAGCATGAACTGATGAAACTTCTTGGATGAGAGGTGAAACGTCTTCCTAGACAATAACTAAGTCCAGTTGTGTTTGATTGAAATTTCCATGAGATAACTATGACCTGGATGAATGAGAATATTCACAGGCTAGAGCTTGTAAACTTTACTTGAAATTTGGGCCAGAAGCTGCAGGGAGAATACTTGTATCAGATGAGACATCATTAATGGGGGGGTGAGATTTACAGGAGACGGTTGTTGGTAATTGAGTGACAGCTTGTAGGAGAACTTTTGCTTTTGTCCATTGTTAATCTTGCGTAATAAATCTGAACAGTGAGAATCAGTTCAAAAATCTTTAGAATATGTAATTTGGATGACAAAAACCTTTAACTCTGTTTTAGAATGTTTTATCCCTTTGTTGCCTGTTTGTTTGACTAATTTGCATTTCAGCATGTCTGTCTCCAGGCACAGGACACAGAGCTAGCAACCTGCTGAGATGACTAAGCAGGATTTGAAACATCTGAACTACATGTTGGCTGGTTGGATAGCATCTGGAACTGCCTCCCCTCCACGCCTTTACAACATTGGCTAACAGGTATCTGTGTTTCCCGTTACCTGTAACTTTCTAAAACTGCTGGTCTGATGGTGATATCTACCTCACTCTATGATTTGGCCAGCATGGCAAGTCATCTGGGACAGTGCCTCATCCAGTGTCCTGGTTTGTTACACAGCAAACCGCTGTCACCTGGTTGTCTAGACAAAGTTCTTCCTGATTGTGTAGCTTCCCTGAAGTTCCTCTCTCTGCATCAACCCTTGTTTGGCTGCACATCGAACCATCCCACTTCATTGTACCCAGGCCTTTAAACTGACACTTCAGTCAGTTTAAATCAGACACAAATTTACACCATCAATTGTGGCCACAATTGGACTGTCTAATTTGGGCTATTTCACTGAAAGAATTTAGAGGTATTCTTAGTAGATTTGATAAATTACAAGAAAAAGAACACATCTTATTGTACTTTTTGGGATGAATAGTTGCAGGATGCCAGAGCCTCATACAGTAAGGGAGGTTGCAGTAGGTCCAGCAGTCAATGCCCGACATTCAGGAAGCCAGGAGTTCTGTGGCTTCCACTGAGCTCACCAAGACCTGCACATTGTTTTGACCTCCTGGCTCTACTGTCTACAAGCCTCTCTGCAAAGTGGGTCACCAACTTTGCACAACTCACCTGGTGATTAAACACAAACTATGGTCACTAATGAACACTGTAAACCTCAGATACAGTGTTTGTTCTGGTGAGAAGTTAAGGTCTTGGTGTGCATGTCCTCACAGAATCAGCAACATTTGGATCAAACCTTTGCAATTTTTTTCTGAATTTGGCAATCACAACCAGAAATGAGCTCTGACGTATTAATACTACAGAGAACACGGTCAACAGAGTCGACTCGTATCACATAGTAAGGCAAGGCTTTTCTCCTCCCCCTTCTTCTGTGTGTGTGAAGAAGTCTGGGCTGAAAGTAGAGTTATTGATAATTTAGACCATGTTGCTGATTCTGCTTTAAAGCTGTACTTGTAATGAGTAAGTGACTTAGATGTATTTAGGTATTTAGGAAATTGAACAAAACCTACCTCTACAAGTGCACTAGTGGACCGCTGATTAGTTGTGTGCCATGGTTATGTCATTTCCAAAACCAGACAAGGATCCTGCTGGTTTTGTGAATCAGTTGGATGTTGACATGTTTTAGGGACAGATTTGGTGACATAGTTATTTATGAAGATTTCTTTCTTCTAGATATTAACTACAACAACACAGCACCGCACCCCTCAACTCAAGATTCAGCACTCAGCACAAACTGGACTCCCCCTAGGGAAAGTGCAAACAAAACCTGATTGAGAGTAGGAAGGATTTTAGATACTGTAGTTTGTGATGTTGTGATGCTGAAATTCTAAAATGGGTATTCAGCCCATAGATAATGTATATGATTGCATTTAAAATCTGTATTATCTGTATTCCAAGTGTTGGATATCAAGTAAAATCCTTTCCTGAGTTGTTTGATTTGCCTGATTCATTTTTTCCATCATGATGATAAGCAACTAAACACAACTTTTCTGAAATGCACAGTAGTTGTATAGTAGCTGCACAAATGTGGACAAGTTGCTGAAGTTTCCATGAGGAAATAGTATGTAGGTGATGATCTGTAATGTAGTCACTGAGATATTTAGTTTAGCGGTTCTTTGCTAAATGGCTCCCTCTGCTGCTTATTCAATTCACCTGACTGCAATAAAAAGTCTGAGTCTATCATTCTGCTCACAGAAATAGTTATACATTACCCATTAAAGGAGAACACTATGTCAGTGTTTGAGGGGAAGAGAGGCTCCATAACTGTTTGTTGAACATTTCTTTGATTTTTGCATGCTGTCAGTGGTTATCATATGAACAACAGAGAGGCAGACAAAAAAACAGCAAAACATAACTGCAAACATATAAACTAACAGTGCAAAGATTAGATTAGATTCAAGTTTCTTGTCACTGCACACAATTAATACCATTGTCGCCAAATGCTGTTTTGTATCTAACCAGATGGTATAAACAGTACCAAGTGCTTATAGAAATAAGTAGATGAACACATACAGAATGAGCAGTGTGCACAGATGCAGAGTACTGTTTACAGAATGAACATTAAATCTGTATGGATTAAATATGCATAGATAAGGGTGCCGTATAGGAGCGCATCAGTGCTGTATGTCACAAACCATTTTAATATTACAGTGACTGATAAATGTAATGTGGGTTAGAAAAGTCAAGGTGTGCTGTAAGAGTTGGGGTAAAACTGTCCCCCCCTGTATAATTTGACACAAGCTTGCATGTTTGTTGTTTTCGTCATGGTTGCTGGAAGCAGTACCGGCAGGGATCACTCAAATACAGATTATCAAGATACTTTAATAATGAAAAACAGGCTTATAGGCATGAGATGACAGCCAGACAGGAACAATCAAAACACACATTTCCTGATTTATGCATTGGATTTTTTGTTTTTTTTGCTTTTGCTAAGCTTTGTGTATTTGACGTGTTTGATTTGACAACAATGGATAGGAATGTTTTCCTCAAACATGATTCAAGACCGTGAACTTGATGAAAAGTGGTCTGGTTTACAGATTGTCAGGTATTCAGGAATGCCAGTGAAAACATTTGTCTGTATGTCTAATATGGACATGTTTTGTTTTCTTTTATGATAGGACCACCAGGTTCTACAACTAGGACCACCAGGTTCTACAACAGCTTTGTCCCCCAAGCCATCAGACTGTTAAACACTTAAAATTCTTTTTCAACTCCTGTCTGTAAATACTCAGTGCTGCTGGTCTCACACTAGACTGCTGTTGTACATTTATATAGATATTTATATATTTAATATTTAATCCATACTGCTGCTGCTAAAATCGCCATACACCCTAAAAAATCCTACTGTACATATCTAATTATTTATATATATTTATTCATATTCTGCTTACAGAATTTTTGCACAAATACTGCACTGAAACTGTAAAAACTGAGGCCTATGCAAACGAATACTGAATGACAATAAAAGTCTGTCTAAGTCTAAATCTAAGATAGAGTAAACTTTTTCAGGTAGTATTTGATGATGGCCTGGAGATGTCTTGTTTCTCTTGTTTAGGTTTGATGAGGCATACTAGATGCAGGTTCCACTATACACTGTACACATTGTGTAATATAATAATTTTGGCTTCATTAACAAATAATAATCTTGAGATATTCTACATTAATAACAATGAAAGTATGTTGATTGATTATTTTATTTAAGTGTCTTACACCTTCTGGTGCCCAACCCATATGGACTTACAAGACACTGAACAATCACCATGATGGCTAAATAAATAAAAATAAGAATAGACATTTCCATAAATTCAAACTGTACACAGAGTCTTTTGTCTCAGCTGCCTTCTATGAATGTCAGATTAAAATACAGAAGGCAGTAAAATACAAAATGAAATTCATCTTCTGCAACCCCAAGATCACAAAAAACACATAAACGTTAATCTTCTGGAGTTCCTTTATATCTGCCCACCTCAATCACAAGAGGTAATGTACTAGTTCATAACTGAGCGCACAAAGATGGGTTCTATTTAACTGTAATTTTATATATTGTTCTGTAAAATAATCATCTTTAATTTGAATGGAGTTTATGAGCTTTGGCTTCATATAAATTTCTTGCTTCCAATCTTGTATATAAACTTTTAACAGTTTTTGTTTAACTATATTTATATCACACTGTAGATTATTCCTAAAGATGAAACTAAAATCAGTAATAGAGAGTACTGTCTCAGCCTCTCGTGACCAAGGCCATTTGTGCGATCTCAGTTAAAAATCTTTTTGGTTAATCTTTGCTCTGGTAGTTGAACAAGACGACTCCACAACCTTAACAATTCACCTCTCTGTTTTACAAGACAAGGCTCCCATCCCATATCACCTTCAACAGCTCGTTTGGGAGTAAGTTTATGCACCCCAAGAAAACATCTCATAGCTCAGTGTTGAATAGCATTAGTTACAGGGGAATTTGCAAAACCCCACACTCATTTTACTTCCTTTTGTAAAACTTATGTGCTCATCAAAGACCAATCTAAGATATTTATAAAATTTTGTATACTTCAAATGTGTCAGACCACACTTAAAATTATACTTGCTTTGCTGTCAACACAATATCATATACATACAGCAAAACACTCAAATTCACATTATCAATTTCTGTGCCTAGGTTGGCCTTCTTCAGTTCTTGTGCTAAATCATTGACATAGATAGAGAATAATGTAGGGAAGAGAACATCCCCTTGCTTCACTCCGTAGGGTAGGTAACCAGCTGGTCCTAAGATTATTGATATGCAGACATGAGACAGGAGCTTTGTAGAGGGCTTTGATGGCATCATAAAATTTACTGTTAATACCAAGACATAATAATTTGTATTCAAGAGTCTCTGTTGATTCAGTTTTTCCATTCTTTTAGTCTTGTTCTCACTACAGAGGACAGAACATAAGTATGGTCAATACAGGCTCTGTATAAGAAGTCATTTTGTTATAACTTATTTGATTGCATTGTTTCTTTACAGTTGTTAGGAGAAATTGTTGTGATACACTGATACATTTTTCCTCCAATTATTATTTGGTTTTCATTTGTGAACTAAGGATCAGAGTTAGCTGTTAGCTACCCCAACAAAAACCTGCTGATGATAATGAAACAGTTAATTTTGATTAATGTGCATTTTCCTATTTCAAACAACAAATTCAAAGGGCGACCCAATAGCATAGAAATACCCCCAAAATTACAAAAGAAATTCTTATACCTAATACTGGGTTCCAGTTGTTTTTTTAAAAAATAGGGGTGTAGTACCAAACTCTGTCGCTATGATGTATGAGTCAGCCATTGTACAAACAAGTCCAGTTAGTCTTGGTGAAAAAAAAAAGTGAGAGCCAATGAGCAGCAGTCACAGTGCATTTATTTGTTTTCTCTCTGTTGGCTGTAACATTCCTTCTCCTGCCAGACTGACTGAGTATCTTAACCGTGGACAAGAGAGAAGAGGAACTGCAACATGGGAAACACCCGGTGAGAAAACAAATATATAATGAATAAATAATTTTTTAAAATAAACAATATTTGTATAAATATTAATTTAGATAAATACAAATGTTCAATAGTCAGTGCTGTATACACAGTTAAATTTCAGGTCTTGATGAAAGAGGAAAAGACAGAAATAAAAGCAGCTTGTTTAGTGTTTGTTGAGTGAGTATGATGGCTCTCTCTCTGTGAGATCTGATGGATCTTTAACTGTAAATAATAACTTGGGGGAGAAACATCATGAGCAAATGTTTGGTTCAACATGTTGGATTCACACACAGAGTCTGTTTTCACTCTGTCACCTTTGGTTTAGTTGCTCTGACTTTAAAACACAAGGTGTTTGATGACAGTGTCTTAAAACTGGTGGACTAAGAAAAATGGCAGACTACATATGTATAGGACTATTCTAATGTAAAGGCTTGTATCTGAACATATGTCACAGATTTTTTATTATTACTTAGGTTGATTTAAAATAGATCTGAATAGCTGTGATATTATTGATAATGTTGATGCTGCCACAGGATCAGAAGTAGAGTTGGTATTAATTACACTTTACTGCGTTTAAATTCATTTCTTTGAAAGAAAAATTAAAGAATTTAATTTTCCATCGCCTCCATTCAAAATAGAATATTAGATAATATTACACTTTTGTAATCACAGTGGTTCACTTTGATGTTTTTGCTGGATTCATGTCATTTCTTGAACCATTTTATACCTATTATGATTGAACTCATCAGACATGATGTTAAGATGTGGATAGTAGAAATACTGGGAGTGTGACTATAAATTTCTGTCAGGACAGAAAATATCTACTGCACAGTGGATTTCTGGACACTGGGAAATACTGAAATGTTTATCTGGTGATTCAGTGTATTGAACGTTTAATGCAAACTTTAATTCAGTTGATACTTCATTACCTTTTCAATAATAACTTTTTAACATGCTGCATTTTCCTCCACAGATCTGCTCTGAAACAAAAAGAGGAAGAACTGAAATCAATCAAAAACAGGTACTGTACATACAAAGAGCTGAAACTACACAAGCATCAAACAGTCAAATTGTTCACATCAATGATGAATATGTGCTGTGAAGTGTTTTAACCAGACTAACAACTGATGATGTTTTTAACAGATTAATTGAGATTGAAACATTTTACAAAAAGAAACTTCAGGAGGCAAGGTCAGTATTTTTCTGAAGTGAACTTTTAATGAGACGTGAAACAGACTTTAAATTTACTGAAGCTTGAACACAGAGTGTGGACACAGTCAGACCTGTACAATACAAAGCAATCCAAATACAACAGCCCTGTAATACTGTAACAACTAACTGCTGATTCAGTGTTAAACCATTTATGCTAACTAATTAGAAGTTGATGCTTCTTCATGTACCAGTAACAACATGTAGTTTTTCACACTCTGAATTTTTCCACAGATCTGTTTGGAAAACAACAAAAGATGAAGAACTGAAAATCATTCAAAGACAGGTACTGTACATACAAAGAGCTGAAACTATGAATTCAGATTTACTTCATACATTGACATGGAAATATCAATCAAATGACTGTTTTTTAAATGTACATTTTTTTAAATTTCTGTTTGGATGAAGGGACAGGAGAGCTCACTCTCTAATACATCAGATAGTTCCTGTTTGTTTCTCTGCTTGTCAGTTCATCCCAAATTATAATAAACTGATAACAAATGTACTTCCTCTGTATAGCAAAAGCCTTAACAGTGAAGACAAATCCAGCTGCCAACGGTGTGAACAACATGAACGTGAACATAAAGAAAGGTTTGTTTCTAAGGGTGCTTTCACACCTACCTTTTCTATCTGAACCTTGAGACTTCAGTTTAGTCTGAGCTAAAGTAGCAGATGTGAAAGGTTCCTCAGACCATGGTCCGGACCAAAGGACCAAAATTTGGTCTGACCAAAAGAGGTGGTCTCGGCCCAG
This sequence comes from Lates japonicus, assembly GCA_033238685.1. Classification (NCBI taxonomy): domain Eukaryota; kingdom Metazoa; phylum Chordata; class Actinopteri; family Centropomidae; genus Lates; species Lates japonicus. Next base: position 3,144 of record BRZM01005461.1, on the reverse strand, counting down.
ATGAAACTGAACCATGGTTCAGTTCATTTGCAGTGTGAAACAATGTCAAACAATGAAATCAAAAGTGAACTTAAAAAAGAATGCATAAAAATGCTGAAACTTGTAAGTTATTTTCTGAGTGGGTGAGTTGAATTGACAACACACTGATGTCAGATGCACGCCGTCTATAAACCAGTCAATGTCAAGAGCAGTGAGACACAAATGCAGGTGATGACGACAGGATGTAGGTCTGTCAGATAAAGTCCCTAGCTGTGCTTGTAAAACTGCAATGTGAAACTAAAACCATGAATCAAATGTACCAAAAACATAACTCTTGGTTTGGATTTCAGTCTAGACATTTAGGTCTATTATTGAGTGTTGACAGAATCAGTTATTTAAATAAAGAATCTGTGCTTTGAAGTGTTTTAATCAGACTAAACACTGATGATAAGCAACACAGAACACTGAGATGGACATTTTTACAAAGAGAAACTTCTGCGAGGCAAGGTCATATTTTCGAAGTGAACTTTTTAATGAGAAATAATTTTAAATTTACTGAAGCTTGAACACAGAGTGGACACAGTCAGACCTGTACAATACAAAGCAATCCAACACAACAGCCCTGTAATATACTGTAACAACGAACTGTTGATCTGTGTGTGTTAAACCATTGATGCTAACTCTCAGTTCAGTTTGATGCTCATCATGTGTTCAGTAACAACATGAAGCTTTTTCATAGACTGAATTTTTCCTCCACAGATCTGCTCTGAAACAAAAAGAGGAAGAACTGAAATCAGTCAAAGACAGGTACTGTACATACAAAGAGCTGAAACTATGAATTCAGATTTACTTCATACATTGACATGGAAATATCAATCAAACACTGTTTTTTAAATGTACATTTTTTTAAATTTCTGTTTGGATGAAGGGATAGGAGAGCTCACTCTTTAATACATCAGATAGTTCCTGTTTGTTTCTCTGCTTGTCAGTTCATCCCAAATTATAATAAACTGATAACAAATGTACTTCCTCTGTATAGCAAAAGCCTTAACAGTGAAGACAAATCCAGCTGCCAACGGTGTGAACAACATGAACGTGAACATAAAGAAAGGTTTGTTTCTAAGGGTGCTTTCACACCTACCTTTTCTATCTGAACCTTGAGACTTCAGTTTAGTCTGAGCTAAAGTAGCAGATGTGAAAGGTTCCTCAGACCATGGTCCGGACCAAAGGACCAAAATTTGCCCACCAAAAGAGGGTCTCTGGCTCAGATGAAACTGAACCATGGTTCAGCCTATTTGCAGTGAAATAAATGTCAAACAATGAAACTGGGAAAGTGAATTTAAAAGCCAAGAATGCATAAAAAATGCTGAAACTTGTGTTATTTTCTGAGGGTGAGTTAACGGACAACACACTGATGCCTGTGATGCACGCCTGCCCATAAACCAGGGCCAAGAGCAGTGAGACACAATGCAGGATGATATGGATGTAGGTCTGTCAGATAAAGTCCATTGCTGTGCTTGTAAAACTGCAATGTGAAACTAAAACCATGAATCAAATGTACCAAAAACATAAATCTTGGTTTGGATTTCAATCTAGACATTTAGGTCTATTATTGAGTGTTGACAGAATCAGTTATTTAAATAAAGAATCTGTGCTTTGAAGTGTTTTAATCAGACTAAACACTGATGATGTTTTAACACAGAATGACTGAGATGGACACATTTTACAAAGAGAAACTTCATGAGGCAAGGTCAGTATTTTTCTGAAGTGAACTTTTAATGAGACGTGAAACAGACTTTAAATTTACTGAAGCTTGAACACAGAGTGTGGACACAGTCAGACCTGTACAATACAAAGCAATCCAACACAACAGCCCTGTAATACACTGTAAATAACTAACCTGCTGATTCAGTGTGTTAAACCATTGATGCTAACTTTAGTTCAGTTGATGCTTCATCATGTGTTCAGTAACAACATGAAGCTTTTTCATAGACTGAATTTTTCCTCCACAGATCTGCTCTGAAACAAAAAGAGGAAGAACTGAAATCAGTCAAAGACAGGTACTGTACATACAAAGAGCTGAAACTACACATTGAAGTTTACTTTAAATATTTAGAATCAAAATCAACTGATAATTGATTTTAATAATGAATTTGTGCTATTATGTGGTTTGACTGCTTGATGATGTTTTTAACACAGTTTGACTGAGATGGAAAGATTAAACCAAGACAAACTCAATGAGGCAAGGTCAGTATTTCACTGAATTTAACTTGATGAGTTCCTGTTTGTTTCTCTGCTGGACAGTCAGTCCATCTGAAACTATAATAAACTGATAACAAATGTATTTCTTATGTGTGGCAGAAGACTTAAGAATGAAGAGGGTGTGAAATCCAGCTGCCAACAGTGTGAACAACATGAACGTGAACACAAAGAAAGGTTTGTTTCTGAGGGTGTTTTCACATCTATCCTGGTTGGTCCTGTTGGATGATTACATGATAAGAGGCAGGAGGCTTGTAGCGACATTTTGATACCTATACTGTGCGTATTGAGATAAATGTATGCAACTAGGACCATTCTAGAGATTTTTTTCTGCTCTGAAAAATCTGCAACTCCTCACTCTAGCTGGTCACATGACATGCCGATAAAACCTCCAACAACCTGTAACAGCCTTCACTAAAAGGCTCAAATGTCCTAAACATTTCTAGGTGATGAAAAGGTATAATATTAAAAGATTAAAGTCTTGGGAATATTTTAAGCTGTGATTGGAGTCTGTGGGTGCACATGCCAGATTTATGAGCTTTAAAAGTTGAGTAGGTTTGAAGAAAGTTGATTTTAGCTACCATAGGATCCTATTCATTTTAAAATAGAATTAGAAAATTGCTATAAAATTGCTCATTGTAGAAATCTGTGTCTGGCATGTCCCCAGAAAGCTGTACAATTTGACATTTGAGTTGTTATTGTAGCTGAAAGTACAAAGGACTAGTAGCATGCCAAAAAAGAAGACAAAAATGGTCAAATGAAAGAACAATGGTGTACATTAGCAGAAATCATGCAATAATGAATCTGTGATCTGAAGTGTTTTAACCAGACTAACCATTGCTGATGTTTTTAACACAGCATGACTGAGATGGAAACATTTTACAAAGAGAAACTTCATGAGGCAAG
>BRZM01005451.1:6022-19505 GCA_033238685.1 Lates japonicus | reverse complement strand
CCCACCCAACACCTACACACCAGCTGCTAAGTGGGCAATAACATGTATTGAAGTTGAATTTTATGACATCAGTACTTACAATAACATACCATTCACTAGCAGTATTTACAGTAACTTGACAGTCCGAACAGCAGACCTGTCATTTTTTTGTTGAAAGACTCGTGGGTAGTAAATGTGTTCAAGTGTTTGTCAAACTATTGTTAGGGATGGCTTGTTGTTATGTTTGAGCATGTGGTATGTGTGTGTGTGTGTGTGTGTGTGTGTGTGTGTGTGTGTGTGGCCTGAAGTAAACAGTTCACTCACTGAAACAAAGGTTCTTCAGAGGCTCGTTGGTTGGAGGAATGGTTCTTTGTGCATTCAGTGATCACTTTATCACTTTTCATCCTACTATAGCTTAAAATGATTATTTTACAAAACAGAATATCAGAGTATTGATCACACTGTGGTTTTACTGTTTGTTTTTGTATTTCATGCATGTTTTCACCAATTTTACCTATAACTGAGAACTGTCTGCATCAATTCAAATGTGGTTTTCTCTGTACCTATTTCACAGACAACGCTACATCGTGTTTCCTACAGTAATATACAGCCATGGAAGAAATGTTGGCCAAAACTGTGCAAATGCAAAAGTTGTACTACATCTTTATCCTACAAGAGCATGGATTAAACCTAAAAATCTTTTATAGATTTAGATTCATTATATTTCATCTATGACTTTCACAAGTTGGTTCCATACACATCCTGCCATGTAAAACCTCTTAAGATAATATACTTAGGTAAGAAAAACATCAGACCTCACCATCACCATCCTAAGTATATTATGTGGTGGTAATTTCATTAAATAAGCAAATAATTAAGCCATCTGTGCAATGTTTACATTACCATACTCCTAAGGCTCTCATTGACATGATTAAACCTTTTTTGCACAATTAACCAGCTGTTGGGTTCAATGAGCAGCTGTCTCTTTTTTGTATAGGCAGTTTTCTCTTCAGGCAGTCGAGAATTTCCAACTTGCACATCTCCAACCTGATCATAACTGAGTCCAACTGACATGAATTAAAGAGCTGAGACAGTTTTCTTTCAAGCACCCAGTCCTTAGGACCAACACCCAAATATGCACCAATGGCTGCATGGCCAAGAAAGGTCCAGGAGAATGGATACTTGAATTAAAAAAAAGGTTCTGCTATGGTTTTAAGCTTTAACTACAGTCTGAAAAAGAAAAGCTAAACCTAAGGAGTTTCTTTTCAACAACAAATTCAGAAGGTTCTTTGACTACCTACTCAAACCAAGGACGCCTTGTAGAACCCTCCATTTTCTGGGTGGACAGTCTCATTGCCTGTATATTAACTCTGTCATTTTCTCCTTTCGAAATCGCCCTGAATCACCACCTTCCTTCTAAAGCACTGCTGTTTGTGGTCCAAAATTATGGCAGAGCTCTTAACTTGCTGTCGTCATCCTGACCGCCTTACACTCCCACTCCACTTATTCCATAAATACAGCAAGCAGAGAGAGAATGGCCAGGGAAAGGTTTTCTGTTTTGTGGCCCATGTTGTGATAAAGTGAGACTTTTGCATAGAGTTGATTTGTAACACTCACATTATGTCATTTATGCTAGTAAGATGGCCATGAACATCATTAAAAAATCGTTCCATAACTAATCAAATCATGTTTGACAAAATAATCTTTCCTTAATGTCCACTTACTAGCTTTTCCCAGAGCTTTCAACAGCATCTCACAAACTTCAACAAATGATGACAATTTGGACAACTGACCTGACTGATTTGGCTCAGTTGTCCAAGTTAGTAGCCTGTAAGTGGAACTTGAGTTAAGATTATTTTGTCAAACATGATTTGATTAGTTATGGAACGATTTTTTAATGATGTTCATGGCCATCTTACTAGCATAAATGACATAATGTGAGTGTTACAAATCAACTCTATGCAAAAGTCTCACTTTATCACAACATGGGCCACAAAACAGAAAACCTTTCCCTGGCCATTCTCTCTCTGCTTGCTGTATTTATGGAATAAGTGGAGTGGGAGTGTAAGGCGGTCAGGATGACGACAGCAAGTTAAGAGCTCTGCCATAATTTTGGACCACAAACAGCAGTGCTTTAGAAGGAAGGTGGTGATTCAGGGCGATTTCGAAAGGAGAAAATGACAGAGTTAATATACAGGCAATGAGACTGTCCACCCAGAAAATGGAGGGTTCTACAAGGCGTCCTTGGTTTGAGTAGGTAGTCAAAGAACCTTCTGAATTTGTTGTTGAAAAGAAACTCCTTAGGTTTAGCTTTTCTTTTTCAGACTGTAGTTAAAGCTTAAAACCATAGCAGAACCTTTTTTTTAATTCAAGTATCCATTCTCCTGGACCTTTCTTGGCCATGCAGCCATTGGTGCATATTTGGGTGTTGGTCCTAAGGACTGGGTGCTTGAAAGAAAACTGTCTCAGCTCTTTAATTCATGTCAGTTGGACTCAGTTATGATCAGGTTGGAGATGTGCAAGTTGGAAATTCTCGACTGCCTGAAGAGAAAACTGCCTATACAAAAAAGAGACAGCTGCTCATTGAACCCAACAGCTGGTTAATTGTGCAAAAAAGGTTTAATCATGTCAATGAGAGCCTTAGGAGTATGGTAATGTAAACATTGCACAGATGGCTTAATTATTTGCTTATTTAATGAAATTACCACCACATAATATACTTAGGATGGTGATGGTGAGGTCTGATGTTTTTCTTACCTAAGTATATTATCTTAAGAGGTTTTACATGGCAGGATGTGTATGGAACCAACTTGTGAAAGTCATAGATGAAATATAATGAATCTAAATCTATAAAAGATTTTTAGGTTTAATCCATGCTCTTGTAGGATAAAGATGTAGTACAACTTTTGCATTTGCACAGTTTTGGCCAACATTTCTTCCATGGCTGTATATTACTGTAGGAAACACGATGTAGCGTTGTCTGTGAAATAGGTACAGAGAAAACCACATTTGAATTGATGCAGACAGTTCTCAGTTATAGGTAAAATTGGTGAAAACATGCATGAAATACAAAAACAAACAGTAAAACCACAGTGTGATCAATACTCTGATATTCTGTTTTGTAAAATAATCATTTTAAGCTATAGTAGGATGAAAAGTGATAAAGTGATCACTGAATGCACAAAGAACCATTCCTCCAACCAACGAGCCTCTGAAGAACCTTTGTTTCAGTGAGTGAACTGTTTACTTCAGGCCACACACACACACACACACACACACACACACACACACACATACCACATGCTCAAACATAACAACAAGCCATCCCTAACAATAGTTTGACAAACACTTGAACACATTTACTACCCACGAGTCTTTCAACAAAAAATGACAGGTCTGCTGTTCGGATCACCGGTTACTGTAAATACTGCTAGTGAATGGTATGTTATCAGGCATCACGTCATAAAATTCAAATCAATACATGCTCTACCAGCAGCTGGGTGTAGGTGTTGGGTGGTCATGCTATGTAGATAGAAAAATCCAAATCTGTTTTGTTAAACTTTGTCTTTATCAGTCTTTTATTGAGTAGATATCCAAACATGTAGAATTTCTTTTTTATCTGGCACTAGTAATATTTTCCAATACACAGGATTCAGTTTAAATGTATCTTTACTTACCTACATGATTGAACTTGGCTCACAGCACTACACCCAGTCATTTCCAACCCCACCACCAGTCCCAAAAACAAGAGCTCAGTTGTAGAAATGATTCCACTGGGCTGATGTAAGACTGTACTGAATGTCAAGTTGTTGTAAATATTGGTTTCACAAAGTATCAACCTCGTAGCCAATTCACCATTCAGTATTTGTGTTACGATCTGGGTTAACTGGATGGGGAATGCATTGCTGTTGAAGTGGTTTGTATTAGGTTACAAAACAATGGTGTTTAACTTTCCCTGGTATTTTATTATAACCAGGTTAGCCCAACTGAGGTGAAGGCTCTTGTTATAAACACTGTCCTGTAAAAGCAGCTTTCATAAAAGTTACAGAACAGCTTTTAGCAATTGATACATTCAAAATAAAGTCAATGTGGAATAAAGGCCTGAGAAAAACCTTTCATTTAATACTCAAATCATATTACTTTTAGTGGTATGTGGCCATGCAAAGAGTTTGGGTTTTATTTTGGTTTTACTTGTTCGTGTTTGGAGATATCTGTCTCTGAGATTTTTACCTACATCTTAATACAATGGAGATGAATGTTGGAATGACATAACATAACATAATAACAAAATCCAACATCAATGCACCCCTTCAGAAACTATGTTCAGCTTAGTCTAAATAATCCACAAACTTTGCTGTGATGAGTTGACATTGAAAATACTGTCTACAGAAACCAGGATTGTCAGTTAGGAAAAGAAGGCAGCTACCCCTAAACCCTCAAGGGCTCCAAAGGCCCATATTGTTGTAATTTGATTGGTAATATGTAACACTAACGTGCAATTTAAAAAAAACAGATTTTCATTAAGATAGCTCCTGTATTTTTGCCTCCAGCTGGGGGCTTCCATTTCAGTTCCTTTTATTTTTGCCATACTAGCAGCTCCAGGGATGGCAATGTTAGCCTTTTTTTGGTAATTTGTTGGTCCACTGTCTAGTTCCCGTCAGAAATATCTTAACAGCTATTGGATGATTGCCATGAAATGATTGCAGTGAAACTTGGTGCTGACATGGCTCCTGGAGGATGAATTCTATCCTGACTTTGCTGATCCCCTAACTGTAGCACCACCATGAGGTTGATATTTGGGGCTTTTGTGAAATATTACTTCAACTATTGGATGGATTGCTATGGAATTTGCTACAGGCATCCATATTCTCCTCAAGATTAATTAGAATAACTTTTAGTGACCCCTTGCCTTTTCATCCTGGCTTTTCATCAACTTTCCAGTACATCCAGTACTTTGGTTTATGATCAAAAATCTGCTAAACTAACATTCCCATCAGCCTCAGCTGTACTTTGTGTTTATTGGTAATTAGTAAATATTAGCTTGCTAATGCTTCTGTGGATTATTCAGAATAACAAGGATTCTGTTTTGAAAGCAAAATGTTGCTGTTCAGTTTTGACAATGTAATTTTTCAATGCTGTGTTGATCAGAATGGCTAAGTTCCACCGGAGGGGAACGTGGGTGACTAAACTCTTCACATTATAGATCAGGATCCTGTTTTCTATGTGTATATGAAGCTGCAACCCACTTTATATGAAATAAATAAGAAGTGTGTGTTCTACTCATGACCTCAAGGTTGCCAAACCAGCTGTCTCCCTTTCTTTTATACCCCTCCCTTTGTCTCCCTCCTCTCTTTTCCCTTACTAAACATTTACTCTTTTGAGATTGGGGACTTTTACTGGCCTTATCTGCTAGACGGCCCTCTGTATACAAGTGTCAGTGTTAAATGCCTGTAGCTTCTCAAACTGGACCCACAGGTCTGTGGATTTGAACATAACCTTTCCCCTCAGAAAGTAGCTTTCCTGTAGGAAGTCCAGTAAATGACAGTGCTGGTCTTCAAGACTGACTGTACCAACAATAACACAGGAGTTTTTAAGATTTTGGCCTGCGCTGGCTCGCTTCATTTTACTGCAGTGTGTGGCATCTGTTTAGAAATAGTGCTGTGTGTGTGTCTGTGTGTATGCTTGTATCCACTGTACCCAGTATACTGTATGTGTGTGATGTATTTTTGTATGTACCCATGTATGGGCCAATAATTTGTTTGCGTTTTGCTTGTGCATGCGTCTGATGTTTGTAGAACATTTACATGCATATTTGTGTGTGATGTTAATACCACGTGTCTATGCATGCATTTGAGCACACAGTGTGTTTTCTATCAGTATTTGCATGTGGGCATAATGTGCTATGTCTGAGTGTGCTGGCATTTGTATGGTGTGCGTGCTCGGATATGTGTGTTTGTGTGTGTGAATGATATGTGATAGGGTCTGACATCTGGTTTGCCACCATGAGTGTTGTGTTCTTCTGTGTTGTTTAACTCTCCCCAGTAGAAATAAATCTGGAATTGGCTACAGGTCTCCTGAAGCATTAGGCAGTGCGAGTGTGTGTGTGTGTTTGAGTGTGTGTACATGTTGTACCAATCCCTGCAGTTGTTAACCACCTGCAGGTTTCAATTCTCTCTTTATTTCTTCCTGTCTCTCCAAAATCCACAAGTCCTCCTGCCGAAACAACAAAATAGGCAATTTTTCATTGCCCTCCAAAACTGCCCATGACGATTCAGATTACCTTGTCCAATCTGCCAGCATGATTAAGGTTTGATTAAGTTTAGGTGACTGAAAGTACTCTGTTAAGTTTTAGTGGAAAGAATCAGGTGGTGGTTTAAGTACTACTAAGCTCTACAGCCATGCTAGCTGCTCTGTGAGACCATAGCTAGACACAGTGGTGCTTTGAGATTAAAGCTAATGTTAGCATGGTAACATGCGTACAATGACAACGCTACTATTCAGATGTTTTAAAGAGTCAAAACTCCAGCAACACATGTGGTAGGAAGACCAACTTTATTGTGAGACCAGCACATTTCCACTTGCAGCCTTCATCAGGGTCCCTGGGCAGTGCAGGTTCAAAATAGTTGAAGCTGTGCCAGAAATCCCTACTTCTTTCCTCTACAGTTCTGAGAGGCACTCACCATAGAAGAACACTACACCAACACAGTGACTAAGTACTGAAGTTTAGATTTTAGTATGTTTGAAAGCTAAAATTTGCTAAATAGTACCACACATGAGTACCTAAAGACGACTGTAGAAATATTACAACTCATGTTGTTCATCCAAGAGTTGACAAGCCATTTCACTCTAAACCACAAATGTCACTAGTTAAGGTATGACTCATTTTCTGAATGTCTGTACCAAATTTATACTAAGTAGATTCTGAGACATTTCACTGGATAGATGAACACTAGAACAAAGTACTGACCAACCTACCATCATTGTAATCCATACTATTGGCTTGACTGAAACTATGTGGTTAAGGTTAGGAAAAGATTGTCATCATGGTTAAAATTATTCTGCAGTGGTGTAACACTGTCCTTTGTTACCTAGAGAGTACTTTTTCTTATACATATCACTGCAAGAAGTTACTTTAAGGAAAAGCAATTTGAACAACCAATGTTGTCAGTTTTCTACTAGGTTAAGACAGTCTTAGATTTCTTTCCTTTAGTTTTTTTCCCCAGTGCTTAGCTCCACTATTAAACACATAAATCACATAATAAAATTAGCAGACAGTAGGTGATTTATGTATCTGCCACTGACTCCGATAACTGGACATGAAAACCCAATGAACCATTCCTTTGTCCCTCCTTGACATGTAAAGCCTTTGACCAATGCTTCAAAACAATACAAGAGGACAGGCTTGATTTATTCCAATATTCCTACACGCAGGAAAAAAATTCCATTATCCTGTGTCATCCTGTTATAAACCTTCTTCCTCGCCAGATACCCCAATAAATGTCATAACAAAGCTGGGTTCTTTTTCTGTTTAAAACAGCTTTATTACCCTTACCTAGATACACCAGGGTGAACTGATGCCACAGAATGAAGGGGTGTGTATGTGCATGCAAGGGTAGGTGGGGGGCACATTTTTCCAAAACGAAGAAGCCTCGTCTATCTTTAACATCCTGTCCCCACCTTTTAAAAATGGAAAAAGGATCCTTTGTGAGGGGTTGGGTGTGCAGGTTGAGAGAAAACAAGTCCCTATAAGGGGGGGGGGGGGGGGGGGGGGGAAAAGGAGCACTGGAATGTCGAAATAAACTCTCCTTCTGGCAAGGCTTGATAGGTAATAGATCAACGTCCCTTTTTTCATGCTGGGAGATGTGTTTTAGGCAGTGTGCACGGTACCACTGCTTAGCTTATGGTATTTGAATATTGGGTTTAGTTGTAATGGCTTAATTGGAGGGAATGAGGAAGTTGATATGGCCAGAAAACACAAAGGGTGGCCTGCAGCAAAGCATGGACGATCTTTCTCTGAAATTAAACTAGACAGAGCCAAGACCCTGTATGCATTCATGTCCCTAATGGCAATTACTAAGCACATGTCACCCCCATCAAGTCCTCCCCACATCTCTCAGTCTGCAATATCTCAGACAAATAAACATGCTTTTATTCTTTTTGCAGAACTCCTTCTCCAGTGTCTTTCACATGGAATACGAGGAGCTGGGTGAAGTCCTAGACGCTCCCAAAAGGTAAGGCAATCACCCTCAACTGAAGTCCCTTTTAAAAGTCCTGCAGATTGAACTTGAGGTGTACTCCAGCTATTTCCACTGGTTATTAGCGCTAATGTTTCCTTGAATTTGCAAACTACCCTTTTCCTCTCCCTCAGAGCGCCTGAGATGACGTTTGTGCAATGGGCACTTGTACAAGGATTCATTATCATCACATAGAAGGAGAAACAGAAAAAGAGAGATGTAAGGCAAAGTTTTGGCAGTAATGAAAGTCTTATTGTGCCCATTCAGTCACTTTGAATTGAGAGAGAAAAGACAAGACAGAGCAGCTCAGTCCAATACTTATAAGTTTGCTGAGCTGATTTGCAGCCCCTTGGGATCTTTCTGAGGTAATCCATCTCCTTCACCTGCCAAATTCCCAGACATTTGATCGCAGGCTTTCAGCTCAAAGCCCTTGTTCTCATTAGCTGGGCTCTCCTGGCTTGATACACTGTCTTTAGGGTCGATTTGACAGCTCCTCAATCACAGCATGTTTATTGTGATGAAGTGGGCTGTTTTACTGACTTGGAGGCAGTCCGAGACCCTACCAAGAAGGTCTAACAATCGTCCGTCACACATAAACATAGATGTTTTGAGGTCAGCATGCACTCATATTGCATGTGACAGCTGCATTAGTTGCATATGTGGTGTAGCAGTTTTACTACAGTGGATCGAGATGTCCCATCTGTTTTAGCCAGACTACCTGTGGGCGTGTGTGTGTGTATGTGTTTGTACTATATATTCTATTTTGTACGTGCCACTCCCTCTAATTGGCTTCATCTTTGAGGCTCCACCTCTTTACCGTGAGACAGATCTTTGCACTCACGTCCTCTTTGACAGAATACCACATGTCTGCTAATGCTAACTGTTACGCTGCACACTAACAGGCAAACTCTAGATACATTATGACATTCTACTAATTGCTGTCTGGCTTAGCTCTACCTAGCTAGTACTGCTTCCATCACTGGCTCACTTGACTGAAGTCTAAGAAATCCATATTGGATATTATTCACCACCTGATTTGCAGTATTGTGTTCAAAGCAGATTTCTTGCATTGCTAGTGTCCTGTGGTTGAGTACATTTCTGCTAAGCGGTAGGTTCCTATGCTTAGGCTGTATTACTAGCTAATACTAGCTGGCTAGCTGTAGGTAAGTACATCATGACTTGCTAGCACATGCTATTCAGACATAGCACTGCTAGCAACTGTGCCCACTACTCGTGCAGCCCATGTTGGCTTCAGACTCCTGTTGGGCTTGTTCAAAGGGGCAAAAGCGGCAGCTTACTGTTTGCACACTGAAACACAGGCTGTTTTTCAGCTCTAATATTGATTAGAGACATGCAACCTGCGAACAGGCTTACTTCTTTTCTCCCTTGCCCAGGAGGGGTGAATGACGGGGAGATACTGTCGGATGCAAATCCACCCCTACCCCACCAGGATGTTTCTTCTGTTCTTCTCTCTCCCTGTCCCAGGTGGTGTGGTTGAGTGGGAGACTGTGTTTGATGCTCATGTGTTTCCTCCAGAGCTGTTTCTCTCCCTCTGTTTCCACTCTCTGGTCACTTGATGGTTACTGCTATCACACATTGTGGTGACACCAAAATGAGAATGGTTGCGCTCAGCACCCCAGGGGTATATCTGTCACACAGATCTGTCACTGTTGTTTCCCACCCATGTCGAATTACAACACTAGTGACCCTTTTCCAGGTGAATGTTACTCTTTTGGTGAGTGTATAATATTTTTCACAGAGGGATATGCTGCTGATTTCGGGAATCCTCCATTTTTTACTTTTTGTCCCACCTTTAAGCATGATTCAGGACAGCTTTGATGCCTTGTTAGTGTTCAGACTAATAACACACCAACTAGTTTGTTTTAAGCGTACAAAACCCTTTGTACTGCACAGATGTCAGAGGGTCAGGTTGGGGTGGCCAGTTGAATGTACAAAGCAAAGGAATTTGACACCAGAGACAAGTGTTCATATCCTGTGAAAAAGTTAGAGATGTGACAAATAACTTTTTCAGTTACTACCCAAAACTGGTCTTTTGGCAACCTCAACCAAATGCTTTGAGTTGCCTAAACATAACTATAAACATATCAATAATGGTTCAGTTGCAAAGGTGGATATTGTACGTACAGATGAAGTATGTTAAGATTGAATAGAAAAAAGTATTTTCTATTACAAATTGGTTGTTGTCATTCAATGTCCATTACTGGCTTCAACAACATCTCATGGCCTTCATTAGCAGATGGATTTTACTTAATACTGATGATGAAGATTGTACAAACTCTTTCCGATGAAGACTATGAATTGAAATGAAAAGCAAGTGGAGTTTTAGTTATGCTTTTTTCTAAGTAGTGTTTCCAAGTAAATTACTGTTTAGTTAAAATTTGATTATTGTACAGAGACATTGTTGGTGTTGTTCATCAAATTGAATTATCTGTGAAAATACAAGTGGCTATAGTTGATTCCTATTTCTCCCCTAGAAATGATAACTGTTATGTCTATGAGAAATCATCTTTTCTAGGGGAGAAACAGACTTGACACAAAGCAATAGAAGAAAAGTGAAGGTAAAGAGGCACATCAGAGAAAACCAAATGACTCTTAAGGATTTACAGGCACGAGGGTCAGGATTGGAGGAGGCTACAGCTGCAGAGCCTCCTGACATCAACTCGTGCTCCAGCCATGAGGAGTGAATAAAAGCAGTAATCCGATTTAAGACGCAATGAGATAGAAATCCCCACCCACACCCCTCCTCACACCCCTCTCCCTCCTCCCCTGCCCCCTCGTCTCTAGGGTGGCCTAGCCTCCCCAGTTGCTATGCAGCCTCTAAAATTCAATCTCAGTCCAAGCAACAGAATTTGATTTTGTGTGTTTGTGCATGTGTGTGTGTTTGTGTGTGCACATTTCTATTTGTGTGTGCAGTTATGTTTGTTTCATACACGGGACCTACTGTATATGTTGGTCTTTAGATTTTGACCAGTGAATGTGTTCCACCTGAACCACCTGAACAGATATGCTACAGTTTGATGGTTTACACAGTTCATTTTAATCAATAATACGCTAGGTGTGTGAGCATGTATGTGCTGCAGCTACAACTAAGATGCAGATTTCTATTACAGATATACAGTCAGCACACTTACAAGAATAAAAAATCTAGAGGACACACAAAATAACATTTGGCACAGAAATGGTCAAACTCACAAATGTTGAAATATTGGCACAAAATCTCAGCTGCTTCAAACCAGATGTTTCAGTACTGGCCTTCAGAAAACCATTCATCAGTTGAAGCCTAGTTGATACAAGTCAGGCTATTAGTGTCAGTGCGACTGTATTATGGGATATTTGAAGGAGAGACCAGGGTTATAATGAAAGAAATTATAAAAATGTATAGGCAGACAAACTCTTAATGCTAATTTAAATCAAACTTTTGTTTTGACTTAACAGTTTTTTCAATCAATGGATGGAGTTAGCTCGGTTGTCACTAAGATGGTTCAGGTGTCCTCTCTTAAGTCACTGAAACAGAAGAGATGACAACCGAGCAACTAGGCCAACTCCATTGGCTGCCAAAGACCATGAGCTGCAGCGGAAAGCTCAGGAAAACAGCTATTAAAGGGACCCTCAGTTCAACAAAGATTTTACAGCCCTAAAGGATTACACAATTTAGTACTATTAGTACCATGTCTTAGTGAACATGGCCCCAGATTTGCTGTGCGGTAACTTCAGTAAACACAAATGCTGTCAGCCAGTTATGTAAATTAACTATTTGCGTCCCTACACTAGCCATAAATACTCACTACTACACCACATATGTATTAATCCACAGCTGAAAATAGTCCCAAAAACTGCATCCAGCTGTTTTCTGAAATTACTGGGCCTTAAAAAAAAAAAGAAAAAAAAGAACGATCATCAGTTTAGAGCAAATAACCATGGGCTTGAGAGCCACAGACAAGCTAGGAAAATCAAAAGGCACTGAGAGATGGACTAACACATTGTTAGCTTTTTATATTGGATTTGTTGCCAGTAATAAAATATGAACTAATGCCAGCGTTATTCTTTAAACACAGTCCAAGAGGACAGTCCCTCAGGGTCTCAAAAAAGCCATGAAAGCTTTGCTTTTAAAAACCAGAAGCTCACAGTTACAGTTACAATACTGATATATCTACTGAGAAAGGTCACAAACCATGCTTTCTATCAGCTTTATTGGTTCTGTTTTTTACTAATACCTGTTCCTGGCAGAGATATAGCTAAAAGACGTAAAGTTAATAAAACCTGATAGAACACAGTTTGTGACTCTCTTTTTATTAGGGAAACAGATCTTGTAAGGTTTCCAAGGACTGAACAGTTCCACTGCACTGAAACCCAATTTAAAAACAATTATATCTTTGTATGACAAACTTAGTGTACAAAGTGATACTGGTAATAATGATTGTGAAAATCCAGCACTGTCAGGGGTGACTTTAAACCAGATGTCTCTTGTCTCGTCCTCTATAGCGTCTCATTTTTTACAGTCGTCTCCATGTCAAGCTGTTTTCTCCCTGTTTGAATCTAATAACTCTTTAAATACCACTGTGCTTTTCTCTTGGAGAGGCTGCAATGCGGCTTTTAAAAACTAGACATCTCCCGTCTGGGCCCAGCGCAAGAGGAGGGCCCTGCAGGATGTTAGCTTTGGCTGGAACACTTGGGAGGCTTTTTATAGTGACATTAACCCCAGGCTGCAGCTTCCCAATGACACAGTGTCTGTTTCGCAGCTTAAATTCAGTTGAGCTGAACCAATGTTGATCGGCTGCTTGAGGAGCAGCAGACAGAAGCGTTTTAAGTTAACAAAAGTGGGCCAATTAAGTTTACGTTGGATCCTGGGCTCTGATTGTGGTCCTAGTTAAAGCTAAATAGCTGTTGCCAGCGATCCAGTAGCTATTCTGTGGCCTCATTTAGTCAATCACAGAGAGAGGAGGAAATGTGGATTTTAGTATGTTGGTGATTACCAAGGCACATGCACGTACTGTGCAGCATTTCCATCTGAAGTGTGTGTATGTGTGTACTGGTTGGGTGATCTGGACAGAACACATTGTTATAATTAGCCTGGTATAAAACCATCCAAACTGACTCCATCATGATTCAGATGGTGAAAACCAAGCCAAAAAAAAGCACTCACTCAGTAAGAAGCAGACCTGTAATTAAAATATTCCATACAATAAAATGGTCCTGCCTTGAAAAGAGTAATGACTAAAGTAAAATACATAAGTAAATAATAATAATAT
>BRZM01005448.1:69756-83447 GCA_033238685.1 Lates japonicus | reverse complement strand
GGCAGTGGTATGCAGTGATTGCCAGGTACACTGTTGTTACTGCACCAATTTTGACATCATTTTCACCCCAAAACATGGGAAAGTAAGGCCCAGGTTCAAAAACGCTGGCGTTCTCTTTTGGCCCTAGATTATACTGTAGGTCCTTCTTGTTATAGTATATCAGCCCAATAATATTCCTAAATTCATGTTCAATAAATAAATATTTTTGTTCTGTGATGTTTTTAAATCCATCCGATAAAAAACAAATAATCTCTACTTTTTCTCCTGTTGTTGAGGGGCAGCTTTGTCCTGAGATGCTGGGATTTGAACTTGTGACCTTTCGCTTACAAGCCGTCTGGTTTGTTCCTCTCAAGACAATGACTCGGTTGTTGTGTTCTGCTGAGTGTCCGTCCCTGGGTAAACAGTTTTAGATGGGAAAGGACATTCCTGCAGTGTTTTTAACAGGGCAGTAATAGAAACTGCATGACAGAGTGATTGTTTTCCACCTTTAACCTAGCTAAGACCTCACTGCAGATGACTTTAGTTGAATCAAGAAGAAATAGTGAGGCACATACCCTAACAGAGAGTTTTGTTTGTATTAAACAAACAAGATATCGAGTAGATGGGTTAAAAAAAGTCGGAAAGCCAGTCGATGGTTTTACTTTAGTCAGGTTAGCCGCTGGCTAGGCTAACTAGCTTCCACTTTCTGAGTGTAATACAGCACAATGGGTCTTCCCATAGTTTGAATCACTGAAACACACGTACATAACCAACAATTTGTTGACTTGTTGAAAGGTGGACGCCGCCATGTTGTCAACTCCATCATGTTGAGGTTGACAGCAATGTCTCCCAGCAATGCTGGACATCAGTTGTTAGTCCGTTGTAGTGATTGGAGTCTTTAAATGTGAGAAATACTTGTATGTTTTTTAACACGCCCTCTGATAGAAAAGTGTAAGGTAAATTTGATTAGGCAGGACCGGAGGAAATGTTTCCACTGCAGGTTGCAGTATTTTACATATACTGTATGTGGTGGTTTGTGGCTTGTGTGTGTCCTGTGTCAGCTGGTTTGGTTTTTACTATCGGCAGATATGGTTGCATGCTTCGTCTCACACACACAGGGCAACACACATTATTCCCACTCTTCCAATTCTGCTGTCAAAACTGATAGCGGCACTTACTGTCGTATCACCAGTGGACCCTGTTAAACTGACGCTAGCTGTGTGTGTCTTTGTTGTGGCTATTAGCACTCGCTGTGAGCTCATTTCCATCTCTGTGTCAGTTGTGTATCTTTCGTCTATGCCAGCGAGACCCATCCAATATATTAACACAATTAATTGTTAAGCGCCTCTCTCTGGTTCACTGGGGATTGTCGCCGTCCTCGACTTGTTTATGCTTCGTGTCCGAGTCTTAGTCAATTGGTTTGGACCCAGTTGCCCTTTTCAGATTCAGCCAGTGATGGGTGGAGGGATTGTAAATTTTTCCCAGCATCTCTGCTGCTGTTGGGTGGCAGAGTTTGGCGCTTCTGTTGATGCCAATTTGATGGAAGAAAACACACAGGAACATGCGCTTATAATATCGCTATAGGGTCATGAAAAGAGAGTGTAACATTCAAATGCAGTGATGTGAGTGGTTGTGTTGTCTCAGTGATTCCATTGTTTGGTCCAGTAGCCTTTCACATCTCTGCCTCCCCTCAGTACATTTTCCTATTAAACAAATTATGTGGAACAGAATGAAGGACTGAGCTATACATGACATGAAGCGATGCCTCTGTCCTGCTGATGCCGCCATGTTGGCACACAACAGTATGATTTCTTTGGAGCACACATACTACACATACACTGAAAACACCTAGAAAGTGGACCTTGAGAATGTTTTCTCAATCGCCCATAGTGTCATTTTCAGATTGCTCGTCACAAAAACCATCTTCTAGCACTTCCACATATTTTCCATTCTGAACTCCAAGTCCCGGTCCCCGACTGTGACGAAAGACAAACACTTGACACCCCAACGGACGTAGCAACATCCCTTGACCCTCTTGATTTCAAATATTAATTGTGGTAACCCATGTTAGATCATTGATAAAAATCAATCCATCAATCAACCAATCGCTGCCATCTTTACAGCTGACTGAATTAGGAGGAATTAGGGCTCCTTAGTGTAAGCTTGTTGTTGGCCACAGGGGTTGTGCAGTACGTCTTCAGTGCCACATGAGAATATTGTGGAGTGAACTGGACGAG
Organism: Lates japonicus; assembly: GCA_033238685.1. Taxonomy (NCBI): domain Eukaryota; kingdom Metazoa; phylum Chordata; class Actinopteri; family Centropomidae; genus Lates; species Lates japonicus. The sequence goes on along the minus strand of BRZM01005448.1, from coordinate 81,231 downwards.
ATTCCTCAGCATGTTTTTCAGTTATGTGGTTGTGCAGAACGGGCTTACTCATTCATTGTTTATGTAATTTGCTTGTGCTGTCCTGACAGCTGTGATGGAGCTCAGGGTTCATTTTAAGAGCAGCTGCTATGTTTCAGATATTTTCACTGTATAAATCTGGAAACTCTTTTTAATGGTTTATTTGTCAGAGAACACAAATTGCTTATTAATTACTGGTCATGTTGCTGAGTCTGGAAATTTAAATAATCAATGACATTACTGTGGTTTTGTCACATGTAAAATTCACACAGCACATATCTTAGTTTAAAAATACACAAATTGTGGCTTTTGTGCTCTCTGTGATTTTTAAAGGTCCTGTATTTGACACTTTTCTGATGTTTTATTAAAGTTCTGATATCCAGAAGAAGATATATTTGTGGGTTTAAGTCCAAAAACCATCTCACTATAGTTTTACATCTTCTCCCTCAAGCTACTCTCTGGAGCTCTAGCAAGAACACAGCATTTTGTGTCTGTATCTGAGCCTCTCTTCTGATTGGCTGACTGTTTTCTGAGCCAGGCCAACCACAGGTAATGGACTGTAGCCAACCGTAGTTTGGTAAAGTTCACGATAAATGCAAATAGCGACGGTCACCGCTGAGGAAAATGTTAAGAAGATGGTGCTAAAACGAGCCGAACAGACTGTCAAATTCAGACTAAAATTCTCTGGTATTTTGGAAAAAATTAACTTTAGCCACTGGACTCTAATATTATGATCATTGGGAAGGCAGACAAAATGGCTGCTTGGTGTTGTGTTGTTAATAAAGTTAAAACACCACCAACAAAAGGTTGGACAGTGGGTCCGGTTGGGCTGTGCTGGGGGCATGGTTGGACTGAGCGTATTTATATTGCACTTAGACCTGCTTTATAATCAAATAAAGACATGGAAATCAGTCTCTCCAATATGGGACCTTTAAAGATCAATCTAGGACTAGGAAACGGTTTTGTTGCTTCTTCTTTTTTGCTGTGAGTTTTGTTTGGGCAGTATGTGAGCATGAAACCGAGCCTGACAGCAGATGTGTCACACCAAAAGAGTAAGAGTTGGCAACCCTGACCAAATCAGCGATTCTAAACAATATTTAACCATTCAGCTGGTCTAAACCCAGCTATATTTACTGGTATAATGGAATATCATTGTTGCAAAGTAGCTACGATAGTTAGCTGTTAGAGTTTGGAGAGTCTTTGTTTCAGTACATAGTTTCCATTCTGCATAGTTTTCCTGGAAAATCTAATACCAGGATCTTAATTTGACCCGAAACTGAACCCAGGGGCTCCAGTTATCGTCATTGTCAATTAATTTGTCAATTATATTAATTAAAATGTCTGAACAGATAGTGAAAAGTGTTCATCACAAGTTTCCAGAGCCAAAGGCGAAGTCTCCAAATGTCTTCCCATCCAACCAAAAGTTTACAATCTAAACCAGAAATCATCACATTACCCAGAGATTTTTGTTTTCTAGATTCTCAGAATGTATCTTGAGGGAGAAACCGATCTGACATCTCGTGCTTTTGATGTATTTTCACAATGTAAAATATGCAAAATGTATGGAAAGTATGGTCTTTAGAGATACACAGATGCATTTCTACTGGATATGGATCCCAGTCTAGAAAGGATATCAGCAGATTCACAGCAGAGCAGGAATGCCCTGTGGAGTAAATTAAACCTTTGATATTAAGTATAAAAAATATATGACAGAAAATGGATGAAAGTTTCTTGTTTCTAGATGATAAGAGGAGAAATTCTCTGTTCCTGACACTCACATCTGACCTGGTGTCATTCTAAAGAGCGACCGGCTGAAATGAATAAATTCTGATGTGACAGAATAACGTCTCCTCACAGAAGGACAGCGATAGATCTTGTTTTTGTCATGGTAACTGTCGATGTTGTGGTTAGCTGGCCTTTAACGTCGTCTAAAAGGTCACCAACATGAGCTGCATGACTCTCCACCGTCTGGACACACGGACACAGGAGATATTCTCTGTTTATTTTCAGCCACATCTCTCCAGTCGCACACAAATCTCACTTTAAAGCTTCAGTTAGTTGTGCGAAGGGAGGAGAGGAGTTGTATCAGATGGTTTTTAGCCTCAGTCCTTCTGCTTCTCGTGTCTGTGTCTCCTCCTGTTATCGTCATTTTGGATGATTGAGGTTTGTAATGAAGCTGTGATGGCTGACGGCCAGATGAAGACACGCTGCTGCTGCTGCTGCTGCTCAGAGCAGACTGACAGAAGTTCAGGGTTGAAATATTTGCTTCTGTTTGAAATGAGTAAGCAGATTGTTGCCGGGCAGAACTACTCTGGAAGTAGTGATATTCTTATTGGCTGTGGTAAATATCAGTGGGTGGAAACAAGGACATTTTATCACCAGATAAAGACATGTCTCCTCGCCTTCTCTACTTCTCTAGAGACAGGCACATTGACAGTGGTAAATTAAGAAAAATCTGAGAAATCTATTATATTTTTCTACAATTTTTTCCCACTTAGTGAAAGAAGCCAAAGCCCTCGGATACATGTAACTGATGTCTAATATAGTTATTTACGTAGTTATGTAACAGTTATATCATCTAAGAATTTTTCTGTGATGAGAAATATCGAGTCTCTAATTAAAACAAATGTAAAATACAATACAACAGTGAGAAGAACCATCAGCCCCGCCCACTGCAGCACTGAATAAACATCGATTAATAACTAATATTTGTTTTAGTTAATTCACAGTCCATTTTGAAGCTGTTATCAGTTTTGCAACATGTAGCGTAGAGGTGAGAATGTATTTCCTCCATTCAAGAATTTACCTGGGGCTGCCCGGTTCAATTTCTTACCTTACTTCCTGTTTTACTACCTCCAGCCTCACACACACACACACACTTAACAGTTTCCTCCACCAGCATGACCTGAGGCTGCTCTGCACTGCACTACTAACTGATAAGGGTGTGTGTGTCTGTGTTTGTGTGTCCAGAGCTAGCTTACTGTAGTTCAGCCCCACCCTCTCATTACACAGAAACAGAGAGAGAGTGAGACAGACAGAAGGAGAAGAAGAATGAAAGAAGAGGGAAAAGCAGAAAGAGAGAAAGCTCGAAACTGCATCTGAACCTCAGGAGGTAACTGAGCTGTCAGCCAGGTAACCAGTCAGCCAGGAAGTAAGATGACCAGTCAGTTATTGGTTGGCATTTTTAGTCAGGAAGTCAGTTTGTAAGACAGTCAGTGAACTAATGAGTCAGTCAGATAGTTGGTCACATAATTCAGTTAGCTGGTTAGTCACTTATCTGGCCAGTTAGTCAGTTAGTTAGTCATTTCGTAATTAGTTAACCAGTCGGACACTTTTCAGTACATTGGTTATTTAGTTAACCAGTCAGACAGTTGGTTAGTTAGTCATCCAGTTAATCAATATTAATTGATTCAGTTTGTTTGAGAGTCCTCTAGTTGGCTGGTTAGTTGGGCAGTTCTTCAGCTTGGCAGTTATTTGGCCAGTTTATCAGTTAGTCGTCATTTAGTTAGTTGCTTTGACAGTTAGTCAGTTAATCATTTAGTCAGTCATTCAGTTATTAAATTGGGTAGTCAGTCAGTTTGCCAATTAGCTGGCTGGTTATGTATTTAGCTAGTTAATCGATTAGTTGTCATTTAGTTAGTCAATTGGTTCAAGGGCTCATAAGTTAATCAGTCATTCAGACATAAATGTGGGTTGTCAGTTAGTTAGCTAGTTAGCTGGTTAAAGAGTTGGTCAATTTTTATGATTTTAGTTTACTTATTCAGTCAGTAAGTCTTTCAGTAAGTTAGTTAACCAGTTGGTTGATGGGTTATCAGTTTTATTCAGGTACCTATTTAGTTAGTTCTTAGTTTAGTCTGTTATTTTCAGTCAGTTATTCAGGTGGGAATGCAGTTAACAAATTAACCACCAGCAACAGTAAGTCAGAGTTATTCATCCATCCCTGCAGCCAGTCAGCTGGTCGGTGAGGGGAGTGTCTTTCTGCTCTGCTGCCTCCAGCTGAGTGGTAGTCAGTCATCCAGTCATCCAGTGATCCAGCCTCCCACTCAGTCAGTCAGTCAGTCAGTCAGTCAGACAGTCGGTGGGTGTAGTGTAGATGCAGGGCTGCTGGTCAGCTGCTCTGGACACCTCATATCTCCCTCAGGATCTCACACTGTTGAATCAGCAGAGGAGCTACTGAGAGGTAAGGAGCTCAGAGACTCAGCAGGATGTTTGCTCTGCCAGTTTGTCGAGAGCTTTTCAGAGCTGTTTGCTGACTTTTGTAGGCATGTGACAGGCTGCAGGGTGAACTGGGACAGACAGAGGGGGTTTTTGTACAGATGTATAGACAGAAAAATTGAGTTTTTTTTTTTTTTTTAAGCAGAGGAAATGTGATCGGTGCATGTGTGGCTGTGGAATGCGATCACACCCTTTTCTACAAGTTGATAACTGCTGGTGTGTTGTTGCACTGAGCTGCATCATCCAGGCGGCTCGTTGTCTGGGCTCTGAGCAGCCGACCAGCGGCCATGAATTTTCTCTCATGCTCAGTCTCATGATAGGGGTGATGTTTTAAAGGAAAGTAGGAGGCATACAGCTGCTGTTTTGATTCTGGCTAACTTTGTTAAGCATCATCTCAAACGAGGAGAAGTTAATGAAGTAAAACTCACATCACTTATATTCCATTCTGCATTACTGAATTAATGCTTCACAGTCACATTCAAGAAAAAATAAGTTTGATGAATAGATTAAATTTTGCCTGGCTTCTTTTCAAAAGATAAAGACAGCCTTAGCCTTGGGCAGAGAAAACGGTGACACCTCTTACAAAAGTACATTTTTATAATATTTTAGAATTGAGCTTATTTCACAGAAATAGATTGTGTTAATTTGTAAGTCTTTTTGAAACAGTTTCTCTACAGAGAAAGAAAAGAAAAGACAAAATATGAATAAAAGCATCAAGAAAAACTGAAATTCCAGGAGACTTCTTCAGAAAAGTGAAGAAAAGTCAGATCCTTGAGGGAGGCTGATGCAGAATCCCAGCTTCAATGGCAAAGGTTCAATAAGCAGAAATTTGTACATTCTTTAAACAGATTTAGAGATGGCACAGTGGCCAAAAACAGGATTTAAATTCCTGCTGTTAGTGAAAACTTTCCTCAATATTCCCACGCACTAATTATTAAGATGATTTGTCATGGGCCAGCATTTTACCGCGATGCTCCCCCTCCCGGAGACGGTCGGGAAGGATCCGTATTGTTTGTCCTGCTAATATTGATTTGGACGTTAGCAGCTCGAAAAATAAAAATGCCTCTGATAAAGGTAGTTAAAGTCAGTTGCATTTAATTTTACATCTTTTTTTCACATTGCTGCTATAAATTCTCTAGATCACCAAATGTGTGTTGATCCGCCACTGAAAATAGTCCCAATCATATGAACCATTCACTCCTGTTTGAGTAACGTTAAATCGCTGTGCAGTGCCCAGCTGTTTTAGGAATCAGTTGAGCCCTTTTAAAAAAAATAATATTAAATATTTGTGAGCTGTTTTAAAAGATTTATGTGTTCAGTAGTCTACAGTCAGGGCAGAGAAGTTATAAAGTATGGAGTGACGCACTAATACATGTTGGGTTTGGTCTTTTCTTTGGATTTGTTGACTGTAAGAAAAATATAGAGTAACATCAGCCATATTCTTTAGGAAACTAATGTGTTTTCAAACTAATACATTGAGAATTTACCGCTGAATTTGTTCTCTTTGATGCTTGGTGTGTTTAATTACCATCCAGATCACACTCTTTCATTGCACTGAACTTCTTTAATGCGACTTGTGAACTGGACTTTAAAGGCTGACACTTGCTGATAGGAGCCTCTTTAACTTTGTGGAAGAAAAACAAAACCCTTTGGCTTTGTTTAAACAATATTATCTTCAAACTAGTTTGACTGCAGAGGGGGAACAGAGTCATTTAAAGCTCCTAAGGTGTTAGAAAACTGTTAATTAGCTGCAGGGCTTGCTGGACGTGACACAAAGTGTTGATGTGAAATTTCTGTGTGGTGATAAAATGTCTCATCTTCCTGCTCACATATCAGAGGCATTTCCTCTTTCATGATTTATAACAGAGCAGAATCTAAGGTAAATATTTGACTTTGCCACGTCTGTATATGGGTGAAAACAAAGAAACTAACAGAAACTATTTTTAAAAATGACAATCACATGAGTGTGTTTGTTTCTAGTCTCTAAACTCCCCTGTGGTGATGAAACTCTGGGATATTGCTCTTGGACAAACTTTGAGGCACTAAAGGCAAATGTCAACAGAAACTTACACTTTTTTTTTTTTTAGATTTTACAGTTACACTCACCATTAACTCTGGTATTTTTTAACTTTATTTTCCCATGTCTTTGGGTGTAAATAATTGATAGAGACAGAAATCTTTGAAGTTAGTGCCGTATTGAGCAAGAACGATGCACCTGTAAGTCCACTAAAGTGCTTGTTTTCGCCATTGACTGGTTTTGTGTTATTGTGTGACACTTAACACGAAAGTCACATAGTAACACAAACACACTAACAGATGGAGACAATGGTATTCCAGCCACTCCTGTGTTCTGCTCGGTAAAATTACTGTTATTGTCGATGGAGTCTGGTACTGATATATAGAGATGTTCCTGGTTAAACAAAAAGTATCTTACTCTTTAAAGAAGCTCTATCTCTGTAACTCTAACCCACTTAGCCTGTCAGTGGCAAAAACAAGCACTTTAGTGGACGTACTTAGACGTGGACAAATGCCCATTGGATTACATTGCAGCAGCTGTTCACAGATTTCTGGCCCTATCAGTTATTTACACCCAAAAACATGGAACATTAAAGTATAAGTATAAAATAAGACCCAAGTTCATAAATACCAGAGTTATCCATTGTTTGTTGTTGTAAAATAAGTCTAAATGTTGTCTTCAAAAGACTTTTCTTGACTCTACACCTTTAAAAATACCATGTTTAGTTATATTCCAAGCACTCAGTCTACCTAAAACACCAGCCTTCATTCATTAAACAGTTATGTGTCAGTAGACGACATGATTTACAGCTGAAATAATTCATACGATTAGGGAGAGGTCTTTCCTAACACTCCTGTCTGCCTTTTCTCTCAGTGTCTGAGTTTATCGACTCAACCATGTGACATATTAGAAGTGTAAAACTCCCTTGTGTCTATTCAGAGTGGAGGACAGTGATGTGTGTGTGCATGATAAAGGCTTTGTGTAGTGGACCACTGTGCTTTAAAATCTCCTCTGCACCAACAGGACTGAGACAGGACCATGTTTCCCTCTTAAAAGAATAAATAAATACCTTATAAGTCTCTGTACGTCGCCAATATTCAAACTCTGACCCTGTGTGTTTGTGGTTAAATCCTCTGTTTACCTGATACTGGCCCTTTAGATGATGTTGTGGTCGGTGTGGTGTGTAAACCATTTCCTGTGGGCACTGAGTACTGTGTATTATAGTAAAATGAGGCTAGCGGTCACAGAGTAGGACGTCAGCATCTCCAGCTCCACAACTGTCACTGGTTATATTTTATGGAAGCAAATAGTAGCTGTAATAGCTAGAATCTTAGTGACTGAACGCCTTTTTGTGAAATGCAATTACACTGAAATTGAAATCCAATTGAAATATTTCACTTTGAAAACTGGACTTTATTTGGTTTGATTTATGTCAGTATCTCCTCTGTGAATTTGTCATGGGTCATTTTGAAGGTGGATACACTTTGTGTCCAATATTAAAAAAAACTTCATTGGGCTCTGAAAGGGCTGAAAATTAAATCAGCCAACACTTGAAGGAAAGAATTCCAACAGACATTAGGGCTATGAAGGATGCTTTCCCTCTTGGCTGATTGGATTGATTCAGCTAGGCTCGGTTTTCCATCCTGCATAGCACAGATTTTCAAGTTTTAATCTTGACATCAGCTTTAATTCCAAACTCCAGCAGCCTCGTCGTTTTACTTGAAAAAGACTCAGTCTGAATTTGAACAACTGGTAGTTTTCATCCAAATGAAGTGACAAAAAGTGATGGAGACTTGAAGTATTTGGTATTCAACAAAATGAGAATTCAGCTGCTTCTAATATTGAAATTGACAGCCAATATTTGCTTCCTCTATATTTAACACAGTGTGAACTTTTACTAGGTAGACCTGTATGTTCTGAGAGAAAAGCTGTTATTTTATGGGATAGTTTGTTTTTATTGGTAAATGAGACTGTCAGAAGTAATGGCATAACAATAAGTTTATAATGTAATCTGAGGCTATGGCTAAATTACTAATTACATTTTCTCTGGTTCAGGACACAGAAAACAAAAGAAAGAGTTGTCCTCTGGGCAAAAATAATGGATAGTAGACAGTTACTGTGAAAGGGGTCAAAGGTTAAATGATTTCAGTTTCCTTCAGACACCAGGCGATTGCAAGTAAAGTTAACTTCAAAGTGGGAAATGTTGACTGACATGAAGAAGTGAAACAGATTTACTAGTTTAGTCTTGGAGACTCTGCCAGACTTTATTTTCAATTGAGATCCAAATTAAAACATCAGAGGAAATTTAAAGGTTTGGAAATTCTAGAAGTTGCCATATTACGACAATTTCATCTGGATAGAAGCTAATGTTGACCAAAAATTACTTTTTTTTGGACTTTAGAGATTTTAAATTGAAGCCCTGGCTGCAGTGAGATAGTGTTTCATGTGGAAGTAAGTTGGTTTCTCTGCCTCCAGACTCGGAGTCAGCGTGGGGCTGTGGTAAGTTTTATATTCATTTGCTTGACAAATTTTGCAATAAAATTGGCAGAATGAGCAGCTAGGTTATGCGTCAACAAACAACGCACCATGAAAGGCCCACATGCTCTCTACAAGTTGACATGAAAACACTAACAGCAGGGATCATGAGGTTTGGACCTAAAATAGAATTAATTAGTTCTATTAAGCAAACAGATGATAAATTTGAATTAAATTAGCATTAATAATGAGATTTTGTACTGACACTGAATACTTCAACTTGGTAAACAGACTGGTTTTATCCACTGTAAAAATGAATAAATAAATAAAGGGAGTTTAAAAGAGAGGACTCAAACCCATAAATAATGATTTTGTAACAATGATAAAAAAAAGCAGAAGTCCATATGAGCACTGAGCTCAAGTCATTTTCTTTAGGACCCAGTAGTACCTAGAAGAGTGGGTGCTCGAGCTGATAATGATGTTGTGTGTTTTGCATGTGCCCTGAGGCGGACAACATGACCACAAATTCAGTCCAGCTGACTTGATCACATGACCTCAACTCGGTGAGCAATAAAGTGAAGTCGATTGAAGGAAAAGAAGTGAAATACAGAAGAGAGAAATGTAACTGAACAAAGCTGGTAGAAACAGAGTAGAAGAGAGATGATAGATGTTTTCTCCAATTAAGACATTTGACTCATCCATATTAATAATGACAGCAGTTTATTCAACAGTCCCAGTTTCAGGCCCTAGTATTGTGATTAATGACTCATGACTTGAGGGAACCATTGCTTTTAGTGGTTTATGTGATTACCGTGTTCTATCACATCCTGCAATCGTTACCATAATAGCTCCCCATTTGCTATTAATAACTATTAATTACATATGCTGTTGCTAATGTTAGTTAGGGTTGGGAGTCCTTAAAAGACAATTTCACTAGATTTAGTTCCAGATTAATAGGATTTAAGATTAAGCACCACTTTGTGCTTTGCTGAGTTGTAGCAACAGCGTCCTCTGTAGCCACAAGTGGATTTAAATTCTGCTGGGCTCGAATCTGAGCAGTTATGGGAACGGAAGCAGTGCCCGTAGAAGCTAATGGCTAATGTGAAGAAATCAAAGCTTATCAATCACTCAGGCAACAAACACAAAAATTCATTAAAGGGTTGATGATTAGAGAAAAGAATTACTGAGCTACCTTCTTAGTAAGTAAAGCTAGCCTCGCAGGAGGTCATGCCTGCTTACCAAAATTATGTGACCCAATTTCCTAATGAAGCCACTGTACCATCTAAATGATTTTCGAGGACAGTAGTTTCTTTAAACGCTTATCTGTTATCCTCTTGTTCTTTGGTGGACAGATTGTATGGAGCCGTAGATAATTTATTCCAAAACAAAGTGTGGTTAGTCTTCCCTAAACCCCATTGTATTACAAGTCTCTGCTTGGTTTGTTGTGTACAAGTCTGCGGCTCTTAAATGTAACCAGGTTAAACCCAAAAACATAAGGATCATTGGAGTCATGAGATTGTGGGTTGCAACACAACACTAGTTTGAGTTCACTGTGTCCTGTTCTGATTTGTATTTAATCAGGTTTCATGGCTGGGTGTAATAGAATTAAGGTTCTACATGAAAAGGGTTGTTTATTTCTATGGGACGAAAAGAATTGGAATTTGATGACTGCTTGTTAAAGTTTATCTTTGTGTCTTTGCATGTGTCCTCTTCTGTTTATTGGTTTGAGTTTCTGAAGTTTGCACTCATTTTCTTCATCTGCTTGGTAGCAGAACATCAGTCATCATCATTATATAAAAATTGTTCTTCTCTTATTTGCAGAAGAAACCATGAAATATTAAAAACCATCACTTCCGTGTAATTGTGAAGGAAAACTATGAACTGTGAGCAAATGATGCTTTCATGAAGTGGATTCTGTGAGCGGATCACTGCTGTGTTAACAGCCACAGACGAAACAAGCGGGTCTCAGTTCAATCAAATACTCACAGGTTTTGCTGCAGTGCTACAACATATTCAGCCACTGGTCATATGTAGTTGTTTGGGTGAATGAAAACACAAACAGACCATTTATTAAACTTCCTCAATGGAACAAACCTTGGTTAAGTATTTTATAGAGATTTAGCGCTTTCCTTTAACTTTGATCTTTTGTCATGTGATTTAGAATATTCCACACTGTCATTCATTAGAAATTTTCTTTTTGTTTCTAACCTGATGATGAAGGTCCTGTAACCTAAAGGGAAGTTCTTATTTTAACCCAAACTTAAATCCTTTCCTAAGCCTAACCAAGCAGATTTTGTGCCTAAACCTATACATGCAATAAACAACCGTCTATTTTATTATTGCAATCATGATATTAATGTCGGTAGCCTGCCACTGTTAGGGCACTATTTCAGGAGATACTTCCAATGGGTTGTATCAGAGGGTTGGGACAAGCCGTACGACTGAGTTGAAGGAAAGCCTTGTTGTTGACGTTAGCTGTCCCTGGTTCCTTCTTTTCTGGAACTGCCAGCATTGTTAGAGAAGATCATGGGGTCATCAAAATCATTAAGATGTACCCTCTAGAATCCAGAACATCCGAAAGAATTTTCCTTGATCTTGACCGCGGTTTTGAGTTGGAACCAAATGCTGGCTGGATTAAAATGACCAACATCGCGCCACCATCTTTTCACTTGACAACTGATTGCTGAAATAACAAACCTGAATTCTACTTCTTTCATTATATCCCAGTAAACTCCGAACCTTCAGAATTA
>BRZM01005419.1:0-10562 GCA_033238685.1 Lates japonicus | reverse complement strand
AGTCATTACAGACTAAAGTTGTCATTCAACAGCCAGAGCCGGGGAGACAGGGAGGGACAGGCGACTGTTAGCACCAGTTGTCCCAGCACAGCGGAATAACAGAGAGGGCAGTCCCGCTTTTTGTGCGTCCTTGGCTCAAACCCTGATGTGACGCCTCCACCGGCCGGTTTACAGTCAAACCCAGCGACCAGTCCCGAAACCAGCACTCGAAACACCGCACACTGAAGTTTGTTTCGCATTTCACCAGGTGTCATCTGCGCGCACCGGAGGTCACTCCATACACACCGGCTGTCCGTTCCCCAACCCAGAAAGTCAACCCATCCTTCCAGTTCAGCAAGAGCTGACGTCCCCGCGACACGTCTATTCCATCATCCAAGAACGTTATGGCAGATCGGCGGGCGAGGATGACACTATTCACCTGGCGCAAACATTCCAGCCTGCTGTCAGTGAGCCGCCACGTGGCGACATTGTTGAAAACGAGTTTGCTGACCATAACCAGGCCACAGCGACAAGACATTACAGGCATAGTCTGTTATCCGTCAGGTTAACATTGCTTGGCGTAGTGTTGCATCAGCCCATTAGCTCAGTCTCATACGCCTCAGCTCAGAAGAAAGAGCCGGAAGAGAGCGCCTGCAAGAGCCGGGTTTAAAGACGATACGAGACGCACAGAGTGACAGAGACAGCCCAGGCGAGATCCGTCTCAGCCCCGACCTCTGAGCGTAACAGCCAGCGGTTCATTCTTCCTCCGCCTCTCTCCTCCTCACGCCCAGGAGTACTTTTTGAGAGCGAGAGAGCACGATGGCGCAGCCGTATTGTGCACGGACAGCGATCGAAGTGAACAGAGACAGCCAACATCGTAGTTTTTGCCAGATCCCCGCAGCCAAGGAACTGACCATTTGTCGCCTGTCTTTCACGCCCTTCCTCCAGGCCAGCCTGCCTCCAGGTTTCTCTGCCGCTTCTCCGCCATCTCAGCCCAAGGTCGTTTCTCCGGGTGAAGAGGCGAGACGCGAGAAATCAGTCAGAAGAATGCCTGTCGTCTTCCGTTCGGGAGGGGGCCGAGTGAATAGTTCAGCCGAGCATACTGTCTCACCGCGCTTATTCGACAGAGATTCATGATATTCAGTAACCCGACCCACTGAGGTACCTCATTTCGGTCGCCGGGCACAGTAGAAAATCAGCGACGGACGGAGCGGGTGAGGACCCAGGCAGATGGTGCGGGCTGCGGCACAACAGCATTGCTGGGTCAACAGCAATCTCTGAAACGCTGATTTTGCCCCGCCAGCCGCTTTGCCCGAACCAGACCAGCCTAACCGCCTCTCAGCAAACACCAGCGGTCTGGTCGTCAGGCCCACATCATCGCCGACCGGTAAACGTCGTTGCGTCCAAACACGAGCCACGGTTGTAATCATCAGACCGGATATACTGGGTCAATATTTAAAATGCAGGGTCGCGCCATGTGACGTGTTGCAACGAGGCACCATCAGAAGATGACAGCCAACCAGAAGGCCAGCCTGAGTACCAGTCGCCCAAACAGTTCACTCTAACTTCCGCACATCCGTCCATCCGCCGCGCCTGTTCAGCCAGGTTCACGAGGGCGCCGAGTTTGTCGCTGCCAGGCTACGGATCGCTGTCGCAGGGTTAACACGAACACCAATTGTTACCAGTACCACATCATTTGGCTCAGACAGCCCTGGACCGTGAGAGGAAGCTGAGCAAGAAACCCAACACAGGCAACAGAGAGCACATTCAACTCCACAATACAGTTGCTTCCGCCCAAACCCAGAACCTTCGCTGTGAGGCAAACAGCACTAACCCCAGATCGCTATGCCAAATCTCTACCCTTGTAGCATTTGTGCCTCCTGTGCAGTAAGCCAGTGTCTATGCCAACTCATGGATGTATTTATGTCATTGTTGTCAATCTCAATTGTCCACTCTGTAAATTTACTTTGTTGCCTTGAGGCCAATACGACATTCTGACATGGCATCCACTGGCGTCATATTTCTGCCTTAAAAGTTTTTTTTTATTTTTCCTGGATCAGATTGAGGGTCAGTGTAACAGAGTGGGGTGGCACCTGTATCTAGGGGTTAGTGCTGTTGCCCTCACAGCAAGAAGGTTGTTCTGGGTTTGAGCCCGGCCTCTTCTGTGGAGTCGGAATGTTCTCTGTGCCTGTGGGTTTTCTGTGTACTCCAGCTTCCTCTCACAGTCCAAAGACATGCAGGTTAGGTTAATTGGTAACTTTTAATTGCCTGTAGGTGTGATTGGTTGTTCGTCTGTATATGTTAGCCCACGGACTGGGCGATCCGCACAGGGTGTACCCCACCTCTCGCCCAATGTCAGCTGGGGATAGGCTCCAGCCTCCCTCGTGACCCTTAACAGATAAGCGGTATAAATAATGGATGGATGGATATACGGGGAGTTATAGAAATAAGACTGATTTGACTTGACTATTACTCAAACTGGCTCTCTCCTGGATTGTATATCATCTTCTGATGAGTACCTGTTGCAACACATCCACAGCAAAGCAGCCCTCTGCATTTTTAAATGTATTGTAGTATATCCAGTCTATTTCAGGATTAACCCACAACCCATTAAGCTCTCATGTTTAGACCACAGCAACATGTTTTTGAAGAATAACTAAACCCCAAACCATGTGATGAGTGATGTGACCTGGCACGATGAAGAGCAGATTTGTAGTTACTCAAGGTGTTTACTGGAGAAATGGGTAGGATAGAGCTGGTCTCTCTATATTCTGGTCCAGGCCAAAAGCAGCAGAGACAAAATCTTTGTTTCAAATGCAGATTCTGAGATTATATAACAGCCTGCCAATGGCTCCATTCTTGTCTCTGTTGTGCCACCCCAGCCCACCATCTCTCTGGGTCCCATCCACCCACTCCATCCATCTACCCTTTAGTTTTCTATGCCAGCATTACAGAGTGGGGGTATAATGGGTCAAGGACACTGAGATAATCCACTCGTCCTCTGTCAGATAAATGACAGGGGCCTTGAATTATACTCAGCTGGGACCTACGACCACTCAGTGGCTCCCATACTCTCTCCCTGAACGACAGAGGCTGACTGAACTTGTTCTCTGGCTTGGGGCATCACTAGCTTTCATTTCGCTGTCCGCTGCTGCCTCTTTTCACCCCCGCTCCCCCGAGAGAGAAGCAGCCTTAAAAACAGATGGCAGAGAAACAGCAAAGAAATTACAGAGGCAGAGTTTGTACAAGAGGAAAAAGAGTCAGCGTGAAAGAGACTTGACGACAAATGAATGGTTCCCTTGGCAACGATGCAGGGATGCTGGCAAAGCCTTAGACAGTGTGGCTGAAAACTTCCCTCCATCTCTGTTCCACTTCAGTCCTTCCTCATCCGTCCTTTCCCCACTTTCCCCAATATGCAGCTGCACCATCATTGCTCTCCCTTACACCCTCCACTCTCTAAAAAGTTCTGCCCACCCCTCCCCTCCCTCTGTCCTTCCTGGAAGCAAGTGACGGGAGAGAGAGAGAGCGAGAGAGGAGAGAATGGACTCAGCTGGTCTGTTGCATAAGAAGATAAACTGGGCCAGTGAGTCAGGATGCTGGCTCATGAGTGGATCTGTTCAATAAGGTTCACTCACCCTCTTTCATTCCTTTAGCTCTCTCTCTGACGTCACTCTGTCCGTCTCAGTGTCACTTTTAAACCCAGCTCTTACGGGCGCTCTCTTTACATCTTCTTCTGGGCTGGGAGGAATATGGGATCTGCAAAGGCTAATCCAATAGATGGCCTGATTTTTAGACTCTGTATACATAAGCAAGTAAATTTAGCCTATTTATCTGTGATTAACAGTTTATACAACACCATGAGGTGTCTTGTCTTGTGCCCTATGTAGGTTATAATCAACTATTTTCGCTTCAGTCTGTCATTTTCCTCTCCAAACAAAATATCCCCTTCAGTACACATGCGCTCTACCTAACCTTAAACTTAGAATAACTGCCTCTACATAAATAAAATCATCTCATCCACCTCACCCCACCGATCTACCCTCTTGTTCTTAAGATGGTGATGAGTCGACAGCTGTCACTGGGGATAAAGCTCTTGCCCCAGACTGAGGTGGAAGGATCCAGAGAGTACTTCTTTCATTGACTTTCTATACGGTTGAGAACCCAGACTTTTCCATATAGTGTATATAGGAAAATGACGCCTCCATTCATAATCCCGCCTGCCTGGCTCTGAATGGATGTAACACCTATTAAATCACAAAACAAACCTTCAGATGTATGCAGTGGTTTTCAGGTCTGGAACCAGGATACAGTAGGTCACTGGTTTATAATGCGAAGCAGCAACAATAAATTGTGATGTGGAAGTGACGTCACATCAAGACATGTTAAAGTGTGGGGCACTTTAAAAAGCCAGGGACCTTTACTGCCCCTCTCCCCATGTTTTCTCTATTGTGTATATGCTGGGACAGTGAAAACTGGGTACTGGCTGTCCTTTCTTTGTCTCCCTCCCTCTCTGTCTCTCCCCTAACCCTTCCAGCTCACTAATGTTGAATAATGGCAACTTTTTTAGTCACGACCCCCCTCTCATCCATATCCTGCCTACTCACTGGAAGCAGCTTAGGCTGATGGCAGACAGTTGTGATGCATGCTGAGAGATGAGTCAGCTTTTAATTTGTTATGTGACTCAATGAAAAGAAAGGGACTACAGATAAAGGGCGTCTTGTGAGGACCTCTGATCGATCAGCTCATCATGAAGGGGAATGTGTGAGTGACTTGGTGGAGAAACAATAATTAATTCACTAATCTAATCACATTAAGGAGGAATACACACACACACACACAGGAACAATCTACACTTCTCCTGACATGTGCCAGTCAGTGCAGGGACACCTGATGGTTTAAAACCAGTTTTTTATTTGCATATATCTGATGCAGCTATGTAGTAGCAGGAGAAAGAACTTGATAAGGCCTAGAAATTAAACACTTCTGCAGTGTTCCCTCTGCACATGGAAACTACCAAGTGTAAAGCAAGAAACAAGCATTTATAGGCCCTCTTTCTTGGCACCTATAGTGTAGATAATAACAACAGATGTTCCTTGTCATTAGGTTTAAACTTGTGTGTTTTCTCCATAGGAAATGAGTGCTTAATAGTCAGGTAGTGGAGGTTGTTATTTTCTGTGCATATGGGAAGGAAATCCAGACAATCCCCATATGTATCCTCTTGTTACACTGATTTTTTGGCTTTTGCTTTTTCCATTTGGCACCTGAAGGCAACATAGCGTCATTTTATTTGACATGGTTACATTTAATGTGCAATTTATTATTTACGTACTATGAAAAATACCTCTGTCATTTTTTAAAAATCTGGTTCTCACAGCAATGGCAGACGTATTCTGAGTCAGAATTACACCTGCAATGATTTCAGTTCCTGCCACAAAAATACATTAAATGTATTCAAATAAGGTATGGGTTTGACGCTTTTATGTCTTGAGTGTGTAGGAATGCATATGATTTCCCGGTACATACAGTACGTCAGACAGTGTGTGTGTGTGTGTGTGTGTGTGACAGAGAGGAAGAGAGAGCAGCTGCACCTGGGCTAGCCTATTAGTTGATCCCAGTGGAGGCATTAACGCCACACTTGGTTCTCAAATTAACTCCTGGAGCATCAAAGTAAATGAACGTGAACGTCATAGCAAAAGACTTTGACTGTATTAAGTTCAAACATACTTATTTCCATTACTACAATTTAATTTTTGTTTTTGTTAACTCTACCACAGATTAGCAGCTTTGTTCACTGTGTCCTAGCTTTAGAAGAGGATTATTCATGTCCACATTTGGTCTAGACCTGTAAGACTAATAAATAAATGAATAAATAAAATACTGCTTTAGTGCTAGTCATTTTTACACCTGCCTCAGAACAGCACAGAAAGACCTATGAAGTTACCACCTACAACACAACACCAACTTTCATCTATCACAGTTTCATAATGAGTAGTACACAATGACATAACAGCCTCTTCAGCTCCTCATATTTGATTACACTCTCCTGTGATATGAGATGTAGTTTGTTTTAGCTTTTCATTCCTCCATCTCCTTCACCTGTGGCTGTACTGTTTCCTTGTCATCACACTGAATACATGACAGGCAATATCAATGCTGACAAATATCAACTTGAATTTTTTTGAGCTAAAAAGAACATATATCACACAAATTGTTTTTGGCATCGGCTAATTCTTGGCCACACTTATAATTCAAAATACTTCATAATTATCATGACCATTCATATACCGAATGTGCTGTGAAATTCTGGCTCAAGAATTGTCCACTCTGCAGAGAGAGCATTGTTTTTCCACCCTGTTATATATATTCCACACATGAGAAATAACGTAGAGCAGTACACACACACTGTAAGAAACAGGTATCATACAGTACACTCTTTATATGACGCAGTTGCACATACTTTCTTTTCATTTCACTATGAGCAGAGACACCATCAAGCTTGTCATGTGCGGTCATGTGGTTTCTATTTGTGTCGGATGACTGCTGCAGTATATAATCATTACAGTGGCGTCTCTGTCTCTGACATGAAAGTAAATTTCCCCATTGTGGGACTAATAAAGACTAATATCTTATTATACAGTATATGTTCCTACTCTGCAGAGCGAACAACACTTACATGCGATCACATTTTCAAATCCACACATTTCTGGAGCAGTAAAAGCAACAGAGAGAGAGAGTGGGACATAGTAGACATAAAGGTACTGTCTCAGTGAAGTGTTAAGATATTCAGTCAAGCTGCTCCCTGTCCAAACTGACAGCTAGAAGACATATGGCTGTCATTCATAATGTAGCATCAACGCCACTGGGAACACACAGAGAATGAGGACTGGCTGTGTGTATGAGTATAAATGCATGTGTGTGTGTCCTCAACAGGCCAATCTTCTGTATGTATGCATCAACAGGCGGTGGTTCATGAGCTCACCATAATTAGCCACCAACAAATAATCTAAAGCTGGCTTAAAACACACACAGGCACATGCACATGCATACACACACACACTTGCAGGCGCACATCCACACAGACAGTAAAGTGTTGATTGCTAGAAATGGGAAAATCAATTCAGCGACATACCATGATACAGAGCATTAATAATACTTTTACATTCATTCATACATACATACATTTAATAATACTTTCAGTCTACATGTTTTGGTCATGTAGTTTTTTTTTTTCTAGTTAAAAGTGGGTAAAATGATGCTGACTC
Source organism: Lates japonicus (assembly GCA_033238685.1). Taxonomy (NCBI): domain Eukaryota; kingdom Metazoa; phylum Chordata; class Actinopteri; family Centropomidae; genus Lates; species Lates japonicus. Next base: position 3,321 of record BRZM01005419.1, on the reverse strand, counting down.
TTTCTTTGTTTACAAGCATGCACACATGGGATGGAAAGTGAAAACAAATGTGTAGTATGACGATATGCGGGCAAAGATTCAACTTTAAGAGGCAAGTGACTGCGCTGAATCCAAGTTTTTGGAGACATATTTAAACTTTGTCATGGCAAAGTCACGTATTTCCATAATATAAGCAACACAGTATTAATACCAAATGGAGCTGAATAATCTGGAAGGTCAGTCTCTTATTTCTTTCTGGTGATATTGATTCTCAAAGACCGTATCAATCAGCAGTTCCATTAAAAAAAAAAAAAGAAATAATAATAATAATGATATTAATGATAATATACTGCAGCAATATTCAGTCTACATCAAATGTACTTTACTATCTCAACATAGTATCATTCTGACAGATCCCTGATCCCTAGTGATCACTAATACTATTAACACTGCTTACTAGGCCACATGACACTACACAGGTGTGTGTGTGTGCTAATGTGTGTGTGTCTCGAACAGGCCAGAATCTTCTACAAGTTAGAGAAGCCCGGCTCAGGCTGATGATTATATCTCCTATACTGAAGAAGGGCCTCATTACACTAACAGTCTCACAGAGTTAAATAGCCATTGGATGTCTGGGTTAAGGCTAGGTTATTGGTTCAGGTATAGATTACAGCTAGAAGAGGACGAACACACAGCACAGGGTGGGACTATAGACCTGAGCAGTTAACAAACAATGTACTCCTTTATCTATTACAATGTTCATTCACTTTTATGATCAAAAGGTTTATATCTAGCAATTTATCTTGAGGATGACTTGTAAAAAGGTCACATTAAACCTCAGTTAAACATGTTTTAATCCTCAAATCAATGTCACACAGTATGATATGATATCACCTACTGTTATTATTGATAACACCATTACACCTGTAACTATTGCTGTTATCAATGTCATTATAACAGCCAGTCTGACAGTGCATGATACAGTGTGTGCAGCTGTTCCTGGTCTCTCTCTTCTCCCCCCATCTTTCTCCCCTCTTTTTCCTCTCTCCCTTGTTTCTCTCCTCTCAACCCAGCCAGTCAAGGCAGATGGTCGTCCACCCTGAGTCCGGTTCTGCAGAGAGTGCTTACTCACTGTGAGATCTGTTGGGTTTCTTTCTTGTAAGGTCATGACCTTACTCTGTAAAGTGACTTGAGATCATTTAAGTTGTGATTTATACAAATAAAACGGGATTGAAATTGAATTGTGCTGTATAAAATGTTGCAATTTAATTTTATTGGCTTTAAATTCAGATAATTCAATTTCACTGTCCACAAACTTTTAAAGACTCTATATCTTGCATATTGTGTCTGAACACTGCCGCTAACAAAAGATCTAAAAATCAAACATACTTCAAAAGGATTTAAATTTTTGGATCGGAAGTTTTAGACATTAATCGTCAGATAAAGATAAAGATATTTGTCCTTCTTTGCCAAAACACCATGTCTTTGAAAGGGTGACAAGTCCGTGGTCTGTGTAGTCTCTCTGACTCACACCTTGGCTGCAGTCATTTTGTTAAAGCAACCTCTGTAATCAGTGTCAGCGAGTTCCGCCTACGGGTCCCACTCTCAACCTCCAGGTCTGGGTTAACTAGCTATGTGGCTGAGCAAACCCAATACCACATGGTGGGTGGGGACAAGACAGAAAGAGAAGAAATGAGAGGGTACAGAGTACGTAAGAGTGGAAAAAGAAAAAAAGAAACAAAGGTGAGATAAGGTGAATTTTGGAAAGAGGACAAAGAAGAAAGCCACAGGCAACTATTCTGATCACATTAAGTACAGGAAAGAGCTTCTTTTCTGATTGTGAGATCATGCGAATGTACCAGTCTCTTCCAAAGACAGACTGAGAGAGAGACAGAGACACAGGCAAACAGGGAGGCAGACTGGGACAGAAACTGATGTAACTGCATCCAAAGAATGCCTCTGATATCCCACCCATAACCAAAGTAAAGAGAATTATGATTAACACCCTGTGGACTTCAATGAACCACACACACACACACACACACACACACACACACACACACACACACACAAATATGACCTAAAAGTGTATGAAATATAACGTGCAATCTCCACGCTCACACAAACACACACACACTGTGGCCTTGTTAGGACAGAGACAGCTGCCAAGTGTGAAGCTTCCACCGTGGCCGCGTGTTCTCATCTTATCAAAGCCTGTCCACTGTGTCTATCTGGAGGAAAATAAGCGAGACAGAAAGAGAGAGAGAGAGAGAGAGAGAGGAAAAAGACAGAGAGGCTGGCCACAGCGGCTCTGTAGCTCAAGGCCTCAGGGCACATTCCAGCTGACCAGCAGAGAGTGTGACTGTCACAGGCCGCAAACAGAGCTGATTCATGATCCTGCTTTGTAGCTGGTGGTATATATGGATGCTTCAGCTGTGATTCACCATGTTAAAGAGTGTCTAATCATTCTCTTCTTCCTCTAATGTCAGTTTTGTGGTCAGGACTACAACAACTCCAGGCTCATACATTATGCTGTGTGAAAGAGGCTTCTACAAACTGCTTAATTAAATATTTAATATATTGAGTATGGTGAATTTATGAACACACCTGAAGGCTAAAGACTCCTCTGTTTACCTAATGAAGAACATAAAAGTAGGGATGCAACTAATGATATAAATTATAGATATGGATTTTTACAATTATGTAAAGCAGGGAAAGGAAGAAAATCCTCACATTTGAGAGACAGGAACAGAGAAATTAATGAAAAAAAAAATCCTGATCAATCAATTGATTACTCCAGCAATCAGCCAGCAGTGTATATGTGTCTGGACTGAGTGATAACTAACAGGGCACAGAGGGGTAAGAGTTGTGCGAACAGGTTTAAAAATTTTCTGAAATTCTCTACATAATTCTAAAAAATGTCTGCTATCTTGACAAATAAAATACATTAATACAATAATACAAAGTTACATTTATAAAATGGCAAAAAAAAAAAATGAACACAAAGGATCCCAATGCTTCAAAAAGGCAGGTATTGGCAACTGCAACTATTTATTATTTCTTATCTGTTTCTGGACCATAACACAAACAGAAAATAGTTTTTAGAATCCTAAAGCCCAAAGTGATATTATCAAATTGCTTGTTTTGTGTGAACAACAGTCCAAAGCCAAAGACATTCAGTTTGCAAACAAATAAGATGATAACTTAAATTACTTAAACAATCAATCATCATATTAGTAGCCTTTTTCTGTCGATTAACTAATCAATTAATAGACTAATGGTTTCAGCCAGTTTTTATGGAAAACAGCACACCACCAATTACATCACTGGGAAATTTGAATG
>BRZM01005409.1:10675-25766 GCA_033238685.1 Lates japonicus | reverse complement strand
TGTGTGTGTGTGTGATATGATTTTTAGGTTTTACCACTGCTACCAACAATAAACTTGAGAGAAACAAAAATGATAATAATGAGACAAAGAATGAGAAAAGACAGAAAAAATAGTGGAAAACAACAACACAATACAGTACAGACACAGTGAAAAAATGAACTGGTAAAAGACAGTTTAGTGAAGTAATGTATACTTGTGATTTGACTTGCCTCAAAGACTCAGGCAGGAGTTTTAAAGCTGTGGAGCCTTCTATTGAAAAGGGCACATTGGCTGAAGCACTTAAAGAAATGTCTTCATTTGCTGAAAGTACATATGTTTCAAGAGCTTTTGTCTGCACTGATTTGTCTGCAAACAAAATGAGAAATCATGGAGGGACCTCGTCTTTAGTTGAAATCTCATCTTGAAGCTTTAAAATGTTACTGATGTTTGATCTTTATCCTGGTGCTCCCAGGAGGCTCGGTGGTCCTCTTCTCTTTTGACGTGGGCAGTGAGCGGGTGGAGCTCAGTGTGAGCTCCCCGGTGCCTCTGAACGATGACCAATGGCATCGTGTGGAGGCTGAGAAGAACATCAAGGAGGCGGCACTGCAGCTTAATGGACAGTACAGAGAGGTCAGATCCACCTCTCCACAGGGACACACTAGACTGGAGTTCTACAGTGAGCTATATGTTGGTAAGACACACACACTTGATGTACTGTAGTGTTCGTCAAAATGATAATATGTCATATCATGCAATCATACACCACTGTAGTCTTCCTCTTGGGGGTGGGGTATTCTGTGTTTCCAGTTTTTCTGGAACGTTTGTGTAGTGATGAAAAAATGACTGGTGACCACCTGAACATAAGGAAAAAACTGATAAATTCCACATGGTCATGTGATACTTCCTGATTTTACCAACTGAGGAGTGCCTGACAAACAGAAACATGGGTGAAATGGTGGAGAAAAGCAAACGAGCCATAGGGAACTGAACCAAGCTGCCCCAACTGAACCAAGCCATAGAAATAAACAGTGTGGATAGGAAGACACTGGATAGAGGAGACTCTGGACAGGGCTCTGACAAGGAAGATGGATGAACAAACTCAGGCAGACAATTTGGAAAACTTTTATTATTAATAGATATCTATTGTATTTGTATCTGTGATACTGTATGCAATACAAGCAACATCTGAATGTATACTTATGGTTATAACGATGACATGTATTATGTATACACTATGACATAATTCATTAATGTAGCCCTATTCACCACCACTTCTTTTCATGCAGTGATACAATACAATACAACAACATGCTTATTATGTCATTCTGATCAATAATTTATAAGCTCATATAGACAACATTTATAATTTACTAGGTATTAAAAGCACAGTATGCAGTATCTGCATTAGCACAGAGAACAAAGAACAACTTATATGCCCACCCTCTCCATTGTTCTATATGTGGCATATGTTTGATGGTCCAGCTAGGTTTGTTGACTGTTGAATTGGACAGAATCCCTGTTGCTGAATTGGAGCAGCAACAAGGAGTATTGGCATGAGCACATCAACAGAGTGACAGCTGGACACCTGCATGAATATGATTCACGCAGAGCTGTTGAGCTGTTGACTGTGAAGCATGAATTAAACAGCTGTAGACTACATCGTCTCGCCTAAACAAATGCAATGCTTTGTGTCTTATTTCCCAGGTGCCTCGAGTGGTCAGAGGGGTTTCCTGGGCTGCATGCGGGCTCTGAAGATAAATGGTGCGACCTTTGACCTGGAGGAGAGGGCAAAAGTGACTCCAGGGGTGAATCCAGGCTGCCAGGGCCACTGCAGCAGCTACGGGATGCACTGCAGGAACGGAGGAAAGTGTGTGGAGCAGTACAACGGCTACTCCTGTGACTGCTCCCTCACTGCATATGATGGACCCTACTGCACTGATGGTACAGCCTCCTTCACTTAATTAGATATGGTTAGATTACATCAAGTCGATGGCATCATGTTTCATTAGATTAGATACAGCAGAGAGAGTGATCAACACTTTGATGGTGTTTTAATTACCCTTCTTTCTTATGCTGCTGTTTCTATGTGTGTATGTGTGTGTGTGTGTTAGATGTGGGCGGCTACTTTGAGACAGGAACCTTGGTGCGTTATGACTTCCTACCTGAGGTGGGACCTTTTGCATTGCGGGAAGTGAACAGCCTATCAGGTGTTAGTGTTCCTAGTGAGGCCAACCTGACTCAGGAGGAACTCGTGTTCAGCTTCAGCACCTCCAGCACTCCCAGCATCCTGGTCTACATCAGTTCCAGGACTCAGGACTACTTGGCTGTGGTGCTCAGGCACAATGGTGGGCTCATCAATATTATCTATATTATTTCGTAATAAATTTATAGAAAAATGTATATTTAATGAACTACTGTTACATTCTGTGTTAAAACATACCTTATGTCTGTACCTGTGTGTGTGCAGGCACTCTGCAGGTCCGCTACAGCCTTGGGGGGCTAATAGAACCTTACACCATAGATGTTGACCATCGCAACATGGCCAATGGACAGCCACACTCTGTCAACATAACAAGGAACTTAAGGGAGATACGATTACAGGTTAGTACTTCCTGCCACTACAGTTGTACCTGATCATGTTACATCAGATACTGTCTGCTGCAAATATGGACAGAACAGACTGTCCGGTTGTATTAAAGTAACAGCATTCAGCATTTTGGGAAAATAGCTTATTTGCTGTTTCAGGGTGAGATGTGCAGATGGAAGTCAGTCTCATGTCTGTATACAGTACAATACAGAACTGGAACATGGTGTAGTAAGCTTAGCTTAGCAAGACTGGAAGCAAGAGGTAACAGCTAGCATGGCTCTGTCCAAAGTTCAAAAATATATCTACTGGCTCCTCTAAATCTCAGCATGGTGTATCTTGTTTGCTGACTGTAATGGAACATACACAGAAATGTAACAACAATAATGATTTATCGACACGTAGTCTTTAGTTACATTACACATATTTCATTAACTGTTGGACTCTTTGTAAAGATTAAGTTTTATGGATTGCAGTTTCTTTTAATAATTAAATTCTAGATAGAAGATGAATGAATTTAAAGACAGAGTTCACCTGAGTTGAAAACTGTTTCCACTGAAAATACTTTCTACTCAATTAATACTTCCAGTAAAAACTGTTCACTGCACATTGTGTGATTATCCAGAACATGGAGACTGATTCTGCAAAAATATAATAAATAAACATGATAATAAATGAGTAATAAGTAAAATAGTTTTCACTTCCTGTTGAGGTGGAGCCAGAGACAAACAGATATTGCAAAACCTGGACAAATCAAACCGATAAGATGAGCAGTTCTTTGTAATGGATCATTAAACTGTTCCTCTCCTCTGTCCATATTCTCCAGCTGGACCACTACCCAGTGTCCACATACACCCTGCCAGAGACCTCTGACACCCAGTTCAACCTGGTCAAAAGTATCTTTCTTGGAAAAGTCTTTGGTAAATGTGTAGATAAGTGTGTGTGTGTGTGTGTGTGTGTGTGTGTGTGTGTGTGTGTGTGTGTGTGTGTGTGTGTGTGTGTGTGTGAATTCTACGCAGAAAGGATTGACTGTTCTGAGGGATGTTGGGCAGTAAGTGTTGATAACATTCTCCCACTTCTCATGAAAGCTTTCTGAATCTTGCTGTGTGATCTGGTGTCTTTCTTGTAGAAACAGGACAAATTGACCCCATCATAATCGAAAGCCGCCACAACACACCAGGCTTTGTGGGCTGTCTGTCAAGAGTTCAGTTTAACAGCGCTGGCACCATTGAAAAGCTGCGCTCATGCTTAGGCTCGTCAGCACCTGTCAGCACCATGGGATTTTTGGTCCTGCCCAATTGTGGAGCATCACCTCTGGACCATCTCCCATGGCCTCGGCTAGTGACCCCTCAAAGTGAAAGTTGGCAGAGACGAGATAGATAATAAGTGGTGCTCAAACAACACAAGACATGCCAAAGTCAAACCAAAAGAATGGGGACTTTATGCCATCCAACAGATAACAACAAGTTTGCTTGTCCACAGCTGGAGCTGTTTTCCCTTCAATGAGGACAAGGGGCCAGTGATGATGGAGGATCGCAACTCGCCATAATTGGAGTGTAAAATTTGCTCAACTCCAAACTACTAAGTATAAGAGTCAGTAGCCAGAACAGTCTTTAAAGTTGGTGAAACCTGTAAGGGACCAGACACCCCACACATTTAGTCTTGACTGTCAGAAAGGAGCATTAATAAATTAAACATAGAAACCTCTGTAATCCCACAATAACTCTTGCATGTTGCTGCATCAAACTGAAAACATCTACCAAGAGCAGTTTGTCTTGTTAATTCATGCTGGTGCTGGTTTGTAAAGACAGAAACAAAAAACAGAAAAGCTTAATTGCAGACTTACAACCTCAATTCATCAGAATTAGTTGTAATTCAGCATTGCTGCTCTCATGTACAGACTTTACCTTTTGTGAGTGACACTAATGAGATGACAGCTGTGCATGACCCGAAGAGACTGGTGAACAAAACGTGAAAAGGGTTTGTACACAAAGTGTTTTCATCATGGTTCCAGCAGGACATGATTAGCAGAGCCTTCGCTGTGTAAAAAACTTAACACAACATAAATCACAAACAGTGTTTCCTAGACTTGCATTGTTTCTCAGATTTCTTCATGCTTTCCTGCTACCTCACACACGCTATGACATAAACCAAGCAATACTGTTGAGATCTTCATATCCATTCAGTTGCCAGTACTAAGACTCTCTCATGCCCTTCGCTTTTGAGCTGGGCTCAAATCTTTTTCAGTTCAATTCTGGTAGCGTCCCAATGTCAAGGGATTCAAAAGTCAGGACATGTCGTCCTCTGCTGCATTAATTTTACCACTTTGGAACACAGGTGCTGTGTCTCGTGAGTGCAGATTTAAGAACATTAGACATTATATTTCAACTGTCTAGTCCATGGTTTTAAATTATGCTCATTTGTTTTGTTTCCAGGCACTTCCATTGTGATCTTCACTGTCCTGTGTATCATGGTCTTCAGATCCATTACATGTTCCGTCACAAAGGCTCCCTACCACACTAATGAAGCTAAGGGATAGAGTCAGCAGACTGCGCTGACGCAGAGCGATCATCGTTAATGACCCAGCTCTTCACCGGGAACCACTCTATGAGAGCAAGAAGGAGGGTTCATCTGAGCTCTTCCGACAACATGACACATGACGTTAGGGATGTATGTGTAGTTTCAAGCATAGGAAAAGTAGTGAGGTGATCCACCAGAATGTTGAGGAAGTGCCGAGCGGTTTATTTAAAACTTTATCGACAATGGACACAGTGGCATTACAGTGTGTGGGTATTAGCCATTGTGGGCACAACACTGCGCTCATAGAGCCCCATGTGAGAGATGGAGCGGTATATTTTCATTTTATTTACAATGGACAGTGTGTGACAGCCTTCAGATGGTGTAGGACAGTGCCATGAAGTTACAGGCCATGGATGAGTGAGTGTTTACTAGTTTTTACTTTATTTTTTAATACAATTTAAAAATTTAATTTCAATGTAACTTGTGTAATTTATTTAATTATTTATTCATTTAAGGTATCTATTTTTTCATAAAAGTTCTTGTTTGTTTCTTATAGGTTGTTATCTTAATGCTTGTGAAATGTGATGGTTTTTCAGATTAGAGGACGTGTATTAATGATAGTAATTATTAATCCATCCAACAATCCAATAATCCTCCATGTTCGTAGCAATGCTCATAAAGTCCAGGGTTTTTGTATTGAATCATATAATCATTTGCCTTATATTTATTTCAGTAAAGTTTAATTCTTAGCCTGGTGACTGAAAAGCCTAGTGTGTGTGTGTGTGTGTGTGTGTGTAAAGCGCATTGACTGGCTTGCTTTGCCTGTAAAGGAGATGCTTTGTGCCATGATTTTGTCATCTGACCAGAGCCAGTGAAAAGGAATCACACTTATTTACTTTTTGCATCTGCATAATAAGTGACAGTGTTCTTAATGATTTTTGAGCATTGATTGTTAAACTCTCAATGACTGCATCTTTTGCTTTACTGTTTTTGCTGCTAAATGAGTCTAGGTGAGTTCAGTTTGAAGAATGAACAGAGTCCCGTCAGTCCACAAGAGGTCTGAGGTGAGGTTGTCTTTGTTAGCAATACCAGTGTATGATAACAAAACATCCAAAAGTGATACCATATAACACAAGGTTTATTAATAATTATTATTTAAGGAACATTACATTTTTTAGAATTATTATTGCATGCAACCTGACTCAGAGTCAGACAAAGATCAATTTATCCCATATCATTTAGCGTCAGTACAAAGGGAATGAGTTTAGCCTAGCTCTGCACAAAGATTGAGAAACAGGAGGAATCACGAACAGCCTGCCGCCCCTGGAGCCCGCCTGCGTTTCAGGCACGGCGAACTCAGTCGTGGTCGACAGGCGGTACCACGTCAACCGCCGACCAGACTCTCGTGTCATCCTGTCGCCCGACTTCGATCATCACACAAACACATTCACAACTTTTTCTTCAGACTAGTTAGAGATGTTGTTCAGAGTTAATGATACCGATTATCTGTTGTTGTGTTTGTAGCTTCCTCGTACGAGTTTGTGATAAACCCCCACACCATCATGTTCGGACCTGACAAATGTGGAGGATTACAAACTGCACTTCATCTTAGCCGGGATGTACAGGTGAGTGTGTGTCTCACCGAGTGTGTACAGGTGTGTCTTCTTGTCGGTGTAGTACGTCCTCAGGTCAGCGTCGGGTTTCTTGGCGTGCTTCTCTTCATACTCCCCAGTTTTGGGGTTTTTGTGTCTGAAGATGAAGTGCAGTTTGTAATCCTCTCCACATTTGTCGGGTCCGAACATGATGGTGTAGGGAGTTTTATCCACAAACTCGTCCTGAGGAAACACAAACACAGAGCAGCGAGATGAAAATCCGGTGTCATTTAACTTCTGAACAGCGTCTCTGAGCTGAAGTCTGGAGGAAGAGTTGTAGATGTGTGTTTGTGTGTGATGATCAGAGTCAGACTGACCAGGTTGAGCTCAGGAGTCTGAGTCAGCAGTTTGACGTAGGCGCCGCCGCAGTCGATACCTGACTGGAAGTTCACCTCGTACCTGAAAACACAAACAGACTCAGAACGACGAGGAAACCGGTAACAGTTCGTGTTGAGAGGAAAAAAAAAAGAGAGCGTCTGCTCTTACTGGATGATGAGGGGTTTGGTGTCGAAGGTGAAAGGTCGCAGCAGCTGGGCTGAGATGGCGTGATGTTTGGCTCTGGACTTCAGGACCAGACCTTTATCGCCGGGCAGCTTACTGTCCTTCATCTCCTCCACTGCCCATTTACCTGTAAACAACAACAACATCATCATTTACCTGTAAACAACAGCAGCCAGGACAGAACAGTGTTTATCCTCTGTATGGCAGCCATTTTAGGACACCGTCTCTGTACTTACCATCGTACTTTGCGATCTCTTCATCAGCGTCGTCCTTCTTGGCCTTGGACAGAACCCAGCTGAAAGCAACAGACAGGTAATTTATTTACCAACACACCTGATCAGAGACGAGTCAGAGCTGAGCTACAAAGACTGAATTTAATTCAATAACAATAAAGCAACATTCGATGGCTGAGGTTGGTGTGAAATGCATGCTGGGATACTGAGCTACACGCAGTTTGCACAAGGTCTCAAAGTTTCCTCGACAAAATGGAAAAAAAATTCCTGAACAGACACAAGACATTTAATTTATAACTTGCATTTTTTCACTAAAGCCATCAATCAAAAAATAATCTGCAGATCAAATTCATCACTAGCTGGGGTCCCAAACTTATGCTCACCCGTCAAGTGTCCCCCGGTCAAAAGACTCGGCGAAGAAATGTTCCCCCATCGGCTCTGGAGCCTTGTAGGTCACCTGGACACAGAGAGGTAGAAGAAGAAATTAAAGTAGGTGAACTGGGTTGTTTGTGTGATAGCATTGTGTGAAGTATTTAAGATATATTACTCACTTTAAGTATATCTAGTAAAATATACATCTACAAACAATGAAATAAACAGTAGACTTGTTTAACTTTCAGCTCGTTTTAATGCTATTAATTATTCTAAAAATGAATAAAAGTAGAGTCCTGATTAGACTGAAGTTTGTTGTGTCTTTTTGTTTTCCTGGTGTGAATGCAGGTCAGTGGATCAACAGGTCAGTTCACTGCTGTTATCAAACTGACTTCCTTATTTATCTGGTTAATCAGTAACAGATGCTTCCTGGGAAAACACTCGAAACCTCCACATGCACCAAATACAATGTCGTGAAATTAGCAGCATTAACGTTAACAGCAGATAACCTTATTTTCATCATTAGCATGTTTAGTTTTAAGGTGCGGAACGAATGTTACTGCCCACAGCAGCCAGGAAACTTTAGAGATTTGAGACTTTTGTGAATAAAAATCTAAAACTTTATCACCTTTAAAGAAGCTGAATTCAGTTGCTCTTAAGATCAAAACCTGCAGATACAACGGTCCAATCAGCTCATCTTACCTTGGGTGTAGGAGGAGTTTTAGGAGCAGGCGGAGCTTCGTCCTGTGCGTCCCCCTCCAGCTCCTCTTCCTCCTCCTCAGCTCCGGCCAAACCCAGATCCAGCTCGTCCTCCACGTCCACGTCGTCGTCCAGACCGTCCTCGACCAGGTCGTCGGCCCGAGAGATGGGGGCCAAGCTGAGGCAGAGGAGGCCCGCCACCAGAAGAATGAACAACCCAACCCTCTGATCCATAGTCTGCAGAGGAAGAAAAGGAGGAGGAGGAAGAGTGTGAACATGTGGTGTATTATCTTTCATCTGTGATCAGCTCTTGTTTGACCAGAGCTCCGACAGTTTTAATTACTGGAGCTCCTGATCCAGAACTTAGAGCTTAACAAGCTCCAGATATTGATCAGTTTCGACTTCTTCCTCGCAAACAATCTTTGGGGAGAGTTCCTGAACCAACAGACTGACGTTTCACATTAATAAAACTGTTCTGATGTTTGAAGCTTAAATCCAATCTCCAGAAGTAAAAAGCTAATGTGAGGCTATAAACCAACTACACCACGGTCACATGACGTCAACGTCTCCACCACTAAGCTTCCAACTGGTCATTTCATTTAGCTCTGAGCTCTTCTACAAGCCTTTCTTCTTAGAAAGTTAGTGAGTTTGAAAGAGCGTGGTAGAAACTTCTAGCAAGGAGGCTGTAAGGTGGACTGGTGAGTAGATGGGTTTCATGTTAACGTCCCCGACAACCTCTGTAGTCTCATTTGACACTCGTTGTAACCGCCTTTTTTAAGACATACGTAAAAGCTTCAAACATCAGGAGTGGGGGTTACTGGCCATTTTATGTCGAAGAATAAACCTGAAAATGTCTTGAGCTTGTGTTAAAACCACAGACCTTATTTCAGACATTTAACCAGAAACACACTGACTTTGGGACGAGGGAACAGGAAGTTAGCTAACATGCTAACTCACTTCCTGGTTGCACCACTCTTATATCTACAACTAATATGATCTAAGGTTGCTGATGTCGTAATTTTAACCACAGGAAGTGACGATCCGACTGTCGGCTCACAACTCTACTGCCTCTTGCACAGGAGGATGAAGTCATAACAGCTTTTCAAAATAAACTTTCAGGAAGGAAGGAACAAAAAATAAAATAAAATCAACATACTGTTTATAAAGTAAAGACTTAGCTGAATTAAAACCTTGTTATTATTTATCTTTAGAGGCCAAATAACTTGCTTGATTTGTTTCCAACAAACAAAGGTTGTGTTGGAACTGTACTGTGATATTAAAGCTCCTCGATCTCTCCATCTGTTTTTCTATAAACAGCTTTGACCGCAGCTCATGAAACAGTGAAATTTCATGTTGTGTGTGTGTCTGTCATTAACACAAACACACACAAACACACAGCAGGTCGTTCACCTGCGTCTCCCTGACATCCACCCACCATCATGACAACCGAGCAGTACCCAGAGGACATGCAAACGCAGCTCTGTTAACCGTAATGAGATTACACCCCGAGGGATTACTGCAGCACCCCACAACACACACACACACACACACACACACACACACGGACAATTTACTCTGCACATAAACACTGTGGAGGCTGCAGGTTACTCATTAGACCAACACACACACACTGGGTTCGGACCCGCGGCGGTGTTTCACACACTTCCTGTATTTACAGGTAAATTAAGAAAAGACGCTCACAAGGAATTTAACTGTCTAACGGCAACTAATAATCACCTGTTTGTTAATACAGTAAGTTTTAGTTTGTTTTCCTGCTGTCAGACATTTTAAATCTTTTATATGGATAACCTCATCTGTCTGCCTGCGACATGGTTTTGTTGTTACAAGCGCTCTGCATGTTTCAAGAAGATTAATCAGCAACTGTTTTCTTTGATCAAAATGCCAAAATATTTGCTGCTTTTTTCTTTGTAAATGCGTGACAAAAAACCAAACGTTGTGTTTTGTTGTTTTGCTCAAGCGTCACCTCGGTCTGTCAGGAAATTAAACGAATTTTCACTTTTTCTGTTAATTTATATAAAAACTTTTAATCCATTAATTGAGAGAAAGTAACTAGATTAATCATAATATATGTGAAGTAATATGAAGGAGAGTATCTAAATTAAATCTACTTAAAAGAACTTTTCTAAATATTTTAGTTTCTGGTTCAACTCAAATCAGTTGATTTTAGATAGGGTCTGGTTGAGAACAAATCTGTTTTATATGTTTTTAACCTAAGAAAAGTAGTGTGAAGTTGACTTGTGCAGAAAGCAAAGTCATAGTAATAAAAGTCAAATGAATTCTGTTTTGGGGAAAATGGACCATAAAGGTGATGAGCCCCAACATTGAAGCAAATCTCACATTGCTGCTTTGGGTTAAAACATGTAAAAGCTAGTTACCCACCTCAACTCAGACATCTAAAATCAACTTTCGGTGGATTGAATCGAAACTAAAATATTGGAAAGAGTTCTTTACGAATTGCAGACACAGGGGATAACTCTCCTTCATATGTTATGCATGTTATGGTTAATCTGGATACTAACGGTGTTAAAGTTTTTATATGGTGGCAGAAGGGGAGAGACTTCATTTTGAACTTCACGGACCGGTGACGTCTGGTGGCTGAGCAAGCCTGGTTGGTTTTTAATGCGTACGACCGAGAAAACGACGATCATTGGCGTTTAGATCGAGAAAATGATTACTGATTGACCCTGTTGAGGCATTTGAGCTTGCCTGTAGGCAAATAAAACCGTATGAGCGGTTTGAATGATCTGCGCGATGGTGCAAAAATGCGACGGCAGAAGGCAAACTAAAAACTTCGCTGTGTTAACAAACGGTGGGTGGTTGCTGTTGATTGAAACCCGCGTATTTGTCTTTCTGTTGCCACTGTGAAATACGGGGTATTGGTACCGCCGCAATGCCCGGTATTGATCTGTGGTAACTGCGGCCTCCACAATCGTTGCTCGTAAAATGCGTCGTCGTTATTCAATGATGTCAATATTCAATATTCTTATGTATCGGCTCATTCATCAAGGTACTAATCAGTCTATCCGGCATGCTCTGGTCATTGCGATGGTGGATGTCGGGGAGGGGTGCTGGTGGCTGGGCTTGCTGTGTTCGTGTTTGATGACCAGTGGTGCACACACACAACGAAATTTCCGCTGTTTCATGAGCTGCGGTCAAGCGTTTATGAAAACGGATGAGATCGGGAGGCTGTGTCACGGTACGATTCCGGCACGGCTGTTTGTTGGAAGCAAATCCGAAGTTGACTCTGAAAAATAGTGTGTTTCGGGTTTGCAATTCGGCTGGTGCTGGCGCGACCGTGATTTTATTTGTTTTTGTTCGCTCGCTCACGGACTGTTTTGAAGCTGTTCACTGACGGAAGACGATGATTGTCGCTCGGTTAAGGCCGACGTCGGCGGCAGATCGCGATGGTTATTGAATATGAGTGGTGCGACAGAAGGAGGTGGTTATGTTGTTCATCTGAAATCGGTAATGCGAGCAGGTGCTGTGTTCGCTGCAAGCTCAAGACGTTTTCGTTTTGATGCTGGGCAAGCGGGTCATCCCCACTCTGATGTTCTTTTACGTGATATTAAAAGGCGATTTATAACGGTAATAAATGGTTTCGTCGGGGACAATCTGCTCGCCAGTCACAACACGACATCGTTATTTCTGCTCACGCTCTTCCAAACTCGCTGGCTCTGAAGAGGCACAATGAAGGCTCAGGCAAATGAGCGGGCCAGTTGAAGCGGGAAGTTTGAACCGATCTGTGGGCAAATGGTGAACCAGCTTTGGAGACAGATGGCTTCAGGCATCAGGGCGAGACTGTGAACGTCGGTCTGTTGGATTCAAGACTTCTCCCCAGGTGTTGCGGGGAAGAAGTCGAGCTGAATATCGGCCTGAACGTTAGCTCTGGTTCACGGATCGGGAAGCTCCAGTAATTAAACTGGGGCTCTGGTAAAACAGGCTGATCACAGATGAAGATAATACACCACATGTTCACTCTCACTCACTCCTTTTCTTCCTCTGCCGAGACTATGGATCGAGGACAGATTCATTCTTCATTGGCAGGCCTCTCTGCCAGCTTGGCCCCATCTCTGGGCCGGCTGACAGTCGAGGACGTCTGGTTTGTTTGTTTGATGGTGGAAGGACTGGCTGAATCTGGGTTAACGAGCTGAGGAGAGCTTTGGAGGGACAACTCACTTTCGGCTCTCTGCACTAGCAAATAATTGAACCGTTGTGCGGGTTTGATCTTGAAACGGCTGGTCGGCACAAGGTGAATGAAGTTTTAGTTTCGATGCAAAGGGGTCTCCGGAGTATCTGAGGTTTCCGCAACCAGCAGTGAGCGGTGACGTTCGTTCATCTTAGCAAACTTCAAACGTGTAATGATAATGGGCAATATCTTGTTGGTGTACTGCTGATCCGCGACGTGTTGAAGGTTTCATTTTCCCGAGGCGCTCTGCTGGAATTGACCAGATAAACTCGGGAAGTCGGTTGATAACGGCGGTGGTGTTTCCTGTTCGCGACCTGCGTTGCCAGGCTGAACGCAACGAAACTTTCGGTCTGTCCGGACTCTTTTTGTTAATTTTAAATATTAATAGCATTA
Organism: Lates japonicus; assembly: GCA_033238685.1. Taxonomy (NCBI): domain Eukaryota; kingdom Metazoa; phylum Chordata; class Actinopteri; family Centropomidae; genus Lates; species Lates japonicus. Next base: position 12,626 of record BRZM01005409.1, on the reverse strand, counting down.
AAACGACTGAAAAGTTAAACAGAATCTGCTGTTATTTCATTGTTTGTAGTCAGCGCGTTACACTGAACCGCGAAGTGAGTAATGCTTTCTGGCTATCACTGAAACAACCAGTTCACCTGCTGTTCTTCTTCTACCTGCAATAATCAGGTAACTGGGGACTCCAGGGCTGATAATTGGCAATCTGTTCGGTGACGAGGTGGTGCTGGACTGGACTGGCAGTGGGTGATCTGCGGATATTTTTGATTGATGGCAGTGAAAATGCGAGTTATCGGTCAAATGACGTAATCGTTCGGGTACCGTTTTCGTCGACGGACGCGTACTGGCTGCGTGTGGCGGCTGTCTGACGCATTTCGCGCCAGCCTCAGCCGTGAATGTTGCTTTATTGAGATGGTCGGTCTTTAATGACTCGGCTACGACAAAATATGATCCGGGTAAATAAGTGCCTGTCTGACGCTTTCGTGAGTTCTGATCGAGGCAGGCGTTGACGATCGGATCACTGGTATCCACGATAATTGGTTTGAGACGATAAATGACTGCCGTACGAAGGATAAACACTGTTCTGTCACGGCTGCTTCGACCACGGGTAAATGTTCGATGTTGTTGTTGTTTACGAATGGTGGTGGTTGATAACTGCTTGACGATAAGGTACCGGTCCTGAGAATCGAGTAACATCACGCCATCTCCGCTTCGCTGCTGCGACCGCTGCCTTCGCCAAACCCTCGTCGTGAAGCAGACGCTCTCTTTCATCGCTGAACTGTTACCGATTTTAAATAGTTCTGGTCTGTTTGTGTTTTCGAGTGCAGTGAGCACTCGATCCGGTATCATTGCGGCGGCACCCGTCAACTGCTGACTCCGGGCTCTGGTCAACCTGGTGACTCTGTCGTACACTGAGCACACGTCTGCAACTCTTCCTCCGAACTTCGGCTCAAGCCCGCTGTTCGGGGTAAATGACGCGGATTTTCTCTCGCTGCTCTGTGTTTAATGTTTCCTCGGAGACGGTTGGATAAACTCACACCATCATATTCGAACAGGGCTGGCTGCGCTAAATATCGCAAACCCAAAACTGAGGGAGTATGAGCACGCCAGGCACCGACGTGACCTGATTTTCCCCGCCATTCTGAAAGTACACCTGTACGCTCGGTGAACACACGCTCACTGTACGTCGGCTTCTCGCTATGTTCGGTCGAGCGCTGCTGCAATGTTGCGATGAACTGGTGGCAACGGTGCTGGTGGATAGACGATGATGGTGTGACGGCCTGCTGACATTCAACCCGCCGTCGAGGACTTCGACGACAAACCGGACGAACGAATCGGTTCGAACGCCGTCGACACCGAGATTCAGTCATTCACCGTGCGGTCTGTCAATCAAGCAAAAGGTGCAGAGTGGTCCTTTTTGGTTTGACCGAAACGTCACTATGCATCGATATGAACTCCGTTGACAAAGGCAGGGTTTTGCCGGGAACAACGGAATACCACTTATCCCGTCTGTTGGTTTGTTTTGTGTTTGCTGTGGCGGAGCCGGTGATGGAGGGAAGTGGATGGCTTTTGCATCGATAAAGGTACCGCACGTGGCTGAACTGTTCGGATGGAGGGCGGTGTCGGCGGCTGCTCTGTGGAATCTGTTTTGTCGATGGTCTGTTGATTATGGTGATGTTTCTGACGGCGGATCTTTACCTCGCGCTAATGTTTGGATTGCGCCTGAACGTGAAGGATTCAGGCTGCTGAATGCCGCTGACGGCTCTTTCAGGCGACGCAAACGTCTGTCGGTTGAAAGCGACAGGTGTTCAAAGTAACGGCGACGTCGATTTCGTGCCGATTCGTGATGAGCGTGATTTCGTTGGCGAGTGTGTGAGCGAATGTTGAATCGGTGTCGGCCGGACGCCGCTGCTTCGTGACGCAAACTGCTTCCTCAACTAAATACTAGACTACTCACAACAATACGTAAACTTCC
>BRZM01005405.1:51370-64066 GCA_033238685.1 Lates japonicus | reverse complement strand
ATGCGTGCGTGTCCTTTCAAACTCAATAAGCACTCCCCTCCTCCTCATGCATTCTGCCCACACTCGCTTTTTCTGTGCAGACCTGTAGTTTACCTCTCCACTGAAGTCTGAAACAACATGAGGTAGCGGGGGGGGGGGGGGGGGGGGCAGTGGGCTGTTTGCTTGCTTCTGCACACCACGTCAATTTTGCAAGCTGGAATTGCCCTGTGTTCCTCTAGGGAGCCGTTTCATATAGAGAAAAACAATTTACTCATGCATGTGCAATGTCGCTTTGTTAAACGGCACAGCCCCAGGATGCTAGAGAAACTCCAAGAGGGCCGCTGTTTAGGTTATCCCCCGGGAGCATGCACACGTGCTGCCCGTGGAAGCAGACGGTATGTTAGAGGGATACTGTGAGTACCACAGTAAGGAAGAAGCATTCAGACTGTTTAAGGTAGTATATAGTAGTATAGTATGAAGCCTTTCTAGAATAATACAAGTCAATATGGTACTGACAAACAGAAAAGTGATTTGAATGATAGAAACTCAAGAACCTTTTATAATGAATGAGGAAAACTTGTGTGATTCAGGCTACTTTAACTGCCTCCTGCTTTGAGATGCAGAAATGATATCAATTCCACTGACACATTATGTGACAGAAAGCATGTTTCCATGGAAATATCGGCTAAGTAATGGATTCATTCATTTAATTGATGACTTCATCAGCATAATTGGGGACTGAAAGTTTTATGGCGATTATTTCATCATTATGATTTGGCAGCTCAAGTGCCTCTTGTTCTAAATCAGATTCCATAATAGTGTTTAGGCACATCGATCCTTGTGAGGTAGTTAATACATCATTTGTCTCAGGTATTTGTGAACACATAAGTGAAACCATCCCTGTGCCCTTGTTACAAAGCAGGATTACTGTACATTAGCTAGATGACTATACTGAGTGAGTGAAACCTGGAACCAGTTTTGTTACTTCAGTGCATGTTCTGGTTTTGTTGGGGTTGGTTCAACAATGAGAGATAGTAAATAAATGTCTATTCTACTAATATGATAATTTAGAATAGCTGCCACAGCTCAAATGTTTTTTATGTAATTAATGAGTTGAGATGTAGTTAAAATAAGTGTTAAATTAACTGCAGATTGCCAGTGTCACCTAACAATAACAGACCATCTCTGTGAGACCAAAATGTTGCTCTATTAAATCAGATTTGTTGGTAGCTGTTGGTACAGTGTGCAGAGCTTGTGTCTAACTTCTGCCTAAGAGAGCATTTAGACTGAAAACAGTGGTGCAATAAAAAATGCAAGGGGCAAGATTGCTACAGGTACCTGTGAGAGATTTAAAAATGACCCAGCAAGTGCAGTTTGAGTAATGGATCCATGAATCTGAAAGCCTGTCAGATGGTAAAACTCTGCACAGGGGTTTATAATATTACAAGGAGAGTTTTTTCAACTGGAAAATTCACAGTGGCTATCACTTTATAGATAACAGATAACAAGGCAAACAGTGGAAATACAGCATTCATAACAAAGTAATCTGACAGGCATATACATTGGGGTTATTAGTAAACTCTTATGTGTGTGCACACTATGTGTTATGTGGTTATCATCAGTGGTGAAGGTGTTTTGAGGTAATGGTAAGCAAAGAGAAATTAAAAATAGAATAGAAATGCAGCAGCATGACATAATCTAAGGATCAAACCTCAACAGTTGAGGAGGTAATCCCAGTAAAACATGTTAGGTAACTAAGCCACCAGGAAACCTGCTGCACCATTGTTCAGCCACCACGCATTTAAAGCATTCACACAGGCGGGGAACAGTCTGACTGCACACAAACGGGTTAATCTCACTCACTGACTAGATTTTTAGAGCAAGAGATTTTATTTGAATTCAACGGAATAGCATTGTTTTGAACTATGTGTATACTCTTCATTTAGTGCACACACGAGTAGAGTGAAGTGGCTATCTCACAAACAGTGCAACAGCAGATTAAAATCCACAGGATAAAATGTAACACAGAACTGTAATCAAAGCTTAAAAAACAATTAACATTAATAGCACTGCAATAACAGTTAATTCTGCTGTATTCAGTGCAATCAAATGAATTAAAAAATAAAGAGGAAAAGTCATTTTCAAGCTAGACTGGATTGTTCAGTAATTTTAACATATTACATCACTAAGACTGATTAGCTTCCTCTCCATTTTTGTAACAAGCAGACTCCTGTTAGTCACTCTACAGCAGGACATGGTACTTCAAAATGAAAGCAAGAAATACACAGATTTGCTAACTGTGTCATAATTGATTTATTAATCTCTCTCTATTTATATACAGTGTTTCTCAAGTTATACTACCCTTTTGACAGTTGTGATCAGCTGACACAGTGCCATATCTGCCCAACCACTAAACAAATGCAAATTACATAATTAATATTGAAAAATTAACTAACTAGTAATAATGAAGCAAACCCATGAGGCTGTCCTGCTCCTTACACCAGACTAAACCAAAACAGTTTAAATTGAGCAAGCAGTGGTCAGTGGATCGGTGGAGCTGTTTTGATCTGATCTCTCTGGTTTAACTTTCAAAATCTTTTTTGTTTTTGTTTTTTTTTGTTTTTTTGTTTTTTTGTTTTTTTTTGGCCTACAAGAGACTTTTGGCCCACCGGTGAGATTGTGATAATGGTTTTCTGTTTGTTCCCGCTGGCTCCTGTGTAAAACTCCTGTCCTAAATCTGTCTTCTGCAAAGCTATGAGAGAAGAAGACAGAAAAGTTTTTTAAAAAGAGAGAGATTAGCGTGTGACAGAGACAGGAGGCATCATTAAATATGAAAAAAGATGCTCTATTCTTACTGTGCCACTTAAAAAAATCTGAACTGACGTTTCAATCCTGCTGCACCTTTGACAGTCATCAGACTGCATTAAAATTTGTGCTTTTATATCAGCACCACCCAATCTGCGCATCACTACATGGCCACACTTATACACCACTGCTTTGAATACAGCAAGCATATTTCAATCTGTTAAGAGCACTGAGGGGATAAAGAAGTAAGAGCATAAAGTAGCAGAAAAAAGATAGGAGTTTTGTGGAGGACATAGTAAATTAAAACCTGCAGAGAAGTAGAGGGGAAAAAAAAGAGGAAGAGATTTTTTTTCTCTCGTTATGTGGAGAGCTTTGTTCTGGCAGTTCTTATCTTTAAGGTCCAATGTCTTTGTGTAAATAAACTCTCTTTGACTGGCCACCTCCTGCCTGCTTTATATTCACATACAGTTATCTGTTTTTAAATTTTATGTACAGTATGGCTGTGCAGATTTTGTGTAGGTGGCCTTACAGCATGTGTTTGTGGGGTTATTGGGGATATCCATTCATCCGAACAGTCACTCTGCGGCAAAAACTCTCCCACACAAACACACACAAAAGCACACACACACACATAGTTTCAGCTCATTAGTGTGTACTCAGTGTGCATGGCAAAGACTCCAGGCCATCTTGCAGCACGGTCAGACACAGGTCAATGATTTGACTTTGGAAACCGCTGAGTCTGCTCCTCCACCCCGTCACAACATGCAACTTTCACTCTATCGATAAAGCCTCACCTTATTTACAGTTGATACCTCTTAATAATTTCAGTGTAAGAGCATTATGATCAGAAGAGTACATAAAGAAAAAGGGATTATTTTAGCAGGTTGTGTAGTATATTAAAATTCCTTTGATCCTCATTTTTGCATATCTAACACTCACATAAGCAGCATACAAAGTAGAACACCTGCTATCTGTAAGCTGTGGGTAAATTTAATTCCAAAAGAAAAAGCTTAAACTTTAAAAGGGAAACCCAGTTTGTACTGATGCCATAAACAGAACTCTGCAGTCTTATAGCTCTGGGTATAAATGTGTATTAAAATCTGTGCTGTGTCATTATGAGGTAATGCAATCTCTGCTTCTCTTCTACAGGGCACGTCCATCTAACAGATTTCAACATTGCAGCCATTGTAAAAGACGACCTAAAAGCAACGTCCATAGCTGGGACCAAGCCATACATGGGTGAGAAAATGCATGGTTGACCAAAGGAGACTTAAACACTGGGGACTTCAAACAGAAGTTTGAGAAAACAGTTTGAAACTATGAGCTTTTAACTCACAAAAAGCACAAATAACTAATATATAAAATAGCATATATACACTCCAGATAGCATGTGTATGTTTGCTAATCTAATTTTAAGAGTAATGAAATGACTGATGAAGGGATGGATTGAGGGACACATTAAGAAAAATACAACCAAAGAGAAGTAAGTTTGAGATTTGTGAAAAAGTAAATGCTCCTGTATAATGCAACCTAAAATATTTTCACTCTAAAGCCCCTTAAGCCAAGTTCACAGAGTTTGTCAGTAATGTCTGCTCCACGGCCAAGAAGGAGACAGAGCTAAAAATATGTGAGCACTTACTGACTGATAAATGGTTACTACTTTGTTGTTAAGGTATACTGTCAATGTTAGAAGCTTAGGCAGCTTAATGCTTAAATAATGTCTATGAAACATTTTAATTAACAAATAATCAACTCATTCCCTCCATTTGTGCATGAAAGTATATGTAGTATATTCTTATTCAATTCTAGTGCATGAGCCCAAAACCTGAGAGTAGTTTTTGTCTTTTTCAGCACAGCTGCAGTCGTCCTCCTTGTGACTCTTGCATACAGTAGTGATTGGAATTGATGTAGATTCAGCTCAGATCAGATAGGAGCTAATAGGAATTAAGGGGATGGGGTGGGGAGTGGGGTGATATGAATGACACGGCAGCACATGTTTTTGTGTGTATATATAAGTGTCTGTGCTCAAGATGGGTTTGTGCACGTGTTTGTGTGTCTGTTTTTATCCGTTCATGATAAAGAATGATCTCGCAACCATGTGTGACCAGATTTCAGGCAAACACTCAGTGATGTAGTAGATAATTCATGGCTTCTCTGGGAAAAAGGAACACCCCCCCACCCCTCTTTTTCAGAGGCTTCAGTAGACAAACTGCACTTTTTCCTCCTCAACAAGATGGCAGAGCAAACCTACCATGAGGGAGTAGAGAGTGTGTGTTAGCATGTTCCTGGGTGTTCCTGGATAAGGGATGGAAATTCATCTTGACCATTTGGAACAAGATTACAGCTGAACAGCCTTTTCCCTAGAAAAGATTATTCACTTCCAGGGGAGGAGGGAGGAAATACATAACTAACCAATTTAAGGGATTTGATAGCTTCAACCTCCCAAAGAACCTGTTTAGTCAATTATTAATTACAAAGATGTTGCCAGGCTACAGAAGAACATTGCATTCACAGTGTAATTATGACTTACTATCTCATAATTATGAGATAAGGTTTCCAAAAAAAAAAAAAAAGGTCTTTTGTGAATGCAACACACATCTGTTTGGCTCCAAATTTGATCCCAATAATTAAATGATTTTCACTGTGGAACCACAACAAAAACTCAACGCATGTGGTATACACTCCCAACATCCACAGTTTACCTCACTGTTACTTCAGTTTTCATTTATGCCATGACAGTGGTCGTTAAATAAAGCCTCGGCTGCTATGTCTGAATAGAACCACTATGGATCATCTATGTAACAAAGGCCTATGTCTGAATTACAAAAAGACATGATTTTTACTAGAAAGATACAAGATACATCCCACACCAGACTTCCATTTAATTTTGTTGTATTTTTTCTGTCAGCTCCTGAGCTTTTCCAGACCTTTGAGGGGTCCCACCCTGGCTACTCCTTTTCTGTCGACTGGTGGTCACTGGGCATCACAGCCTACGAGCTACTAAGAGGACAGGTAACATAGACATGGAGGGAGAGTTGGGGAGAGAGAGCGAGAGAGTACTGCCACCTTGTCCATATCTCTACTCACCTCAGCGTGGCCTGGCACACTTAACTGCAGTGAATAATACATACGACACCTATAAGAGAATGCCAGAAAAGTCCTGTGGGTAGGAAAGCAGACATACAGCGGGTCCTAAGCCGCAACAAAACAAAAGGAGGGTGAAGCCATAATTGAATTTTGCAGTTAAGCTGGCCTTAGCGGGGAAGATGTTTAAATGTTTAGTCACGGTGTGAGACGAATCGCTGCAGGAGAATGAAAAAAATAGAATCCTGAGTTATTTTGAGAGCCATATAATTGGAATTGATTTTTTAAGTATTAATTATTTAATTCTTTGCTGGTCCCATCTGGAGGAGTTTAATTCTAATGTCATGGAAATAAACACAGGATATAATGTTTTTACGCAATCTCCTCATTCTATCAGGCCGAGCCACAGAGCAGACAGTTCACTCTTGACTCAAGTCAGACTGCAGCTGTAGAATCTCCTCTCATATTTCAGGATGATGATCACACGACTATGGTAACCTCTACCTACAATGACAAGGACCCAGGACACCTGAAACTGATCTGGAGCTGTCATGAAGAGTTCCCTGAAATCCTTTCCTGACATTTCAGCGCTATCGTTTCTCACCCTTCTCCATAAAGCTGTCGACAGTTATTTTGTCTCATCACTTTTCCATTATGCTTTCTGAAATGCATTCACAATTACAGCTTACACCCACTGAAATATCTTTAGTCCTCACTCAAGAGTTTTGTCCTCTGTCTGACCTCAAAGTGACATCTTACCTGCAGCAAAATACCTTAAATCTTCTCTCATCCCTCTCTGATTTTCAAGTGCTCTTCAACCTTCACTCATTCAGGAGAGGGTTGCTGAGCACACCCTCTATTACTTTTGAGTGACACTGTGGACTTAAACCCCATTTCTCTCTTTCTTTCACATACTCCACTTTTTGGAAGTTTCTCTAAAATCCCTGCCTCAGACTTGTTTTCACCACTCTCTCCGCACACAGCCATCAACTTCTCCCAGACAATTCATTTTCACGTCATCCCCTCTGTCTCCTAAGGGTTTTCTTCCACATTTTTCTCTGACTGCCACATTTCAACATCCATCTATAAATCATAAATCACTCTCTGGGCGGTAGAAACTGGCCTGTTGGATGTGCAGAATTATTTGGCTATTGGAAATGGACAGCCAGCTCACTGGTACCCAGCTCCAGGCACCTTTCAATTCCTTCTCGGCCTTTACTTCATCTTATCTCTCTCTTAAGCTCTGACCACTTCTCGCTTCATTCATGCTTCACTTTCAGACCATTTAAAACTCAGTGTGCTTTCCTGCCAGGCCTGACCACTGGTGGCAGGTACAAGATCCAAGCAACTCAGCATCTCGCCAGAACTGCAAATCAATCACTGTCATTTAGTTTCTCCTCCTCCACCCTCTGTTTTTTTTCTTTTATTCTAAATTAGATGAAACATCTCCAGTCCCAGAGGAGGAACACTGAACACATTGTACATTTACAAAAGAATGCAAATATATTGTAATACATGAGCCAATTTCTCCCTCATCCACCATCTGACTTTCAACATCTGACTCGAAAAGAATATATCACGGGTTATCTGACACCTTGTACTGTATGTGCCCTGTACGGGGAACATCTGCAGAATTGGAATGTAATTGCTATCATGCATCTGAAAGAGACCATAATAAAACTGAAGAATGGCGAGGGATCCACCTGGGTTGCGTGTCGCTCCCATTTCTCTTTCATCTTCCATGTTTACCTACACTCTGAACCATCTGACAAAGCAGGAATGACAATAAAAGTGTCAAAGAAGAAGTCAAAAAACAGAATATTTGCCCATTTATGCTGTCGCTCTTCTATAAACAAATACTCTTGAAGAAAGAGGCAAAGGAAAGGGTCATCCACCTCCGACCAGCCTGGTCCTGCAGTGTCATTCTTCAGCTCAGTACCAGTGTGAAGAACTCTCAACAGGCTTTCCCTTGTTTTATGACCCACAGAAAACCCCTCTGAAGGGAGCAGGTTTAAGTTGTGTTCCTGTTTCCTCTGTCATTCGTCCCTATCAGTGCAGGGAATAGGTTCACAGAAGGTGAGCATGAGAGGAGGCAGAGGGAGAGAGAGTAGAGAGGGCCAACTGAGGAACAAACTTTAAGACACATACTTTATCAAAGGAGCTCCTCCAGGCAGTGCATGACTATGAATACAAGCTGTCTGTAACATACTGTCTCTTCTCTTCTCCTCTCCTCAGAGACCATATGTGATGAGATCCAGCACACCAGCTAATGAGATCCTTCAGACCTTCCACAAGGTCCACCCCAGCTACCCAGCAGGCTGGTCTTTGGAGATGAAGTCTCTTCTCAGAAAGGTAAATGAGTGGCACGTGCATAATGCAGAATATACTGTAGGAGCAGAGGCATAGATGGTGTGCATTTATTCCACTTTTTCATGTAATACTATGACCTTCACCAGTTGTTTCCAACTTTTCTCAGCTGGAAAAAGGAAAATGAAAAGATATCAATGTACAAAAAGCAAAGAATTTAGAACAAAAACAAATTTCTAACCAGTTTAATCATTTTGTTACCACTGCTGTACACCATTAGAGCAGCAAAACAAATCTTCCATTAAAGTTCTGTATTTCTAAAAACATTTGGTTTTATTGCACGCTTCAATCAGCAAACTGCTTTCTTGGTTCATTGATGTTACCCGATTCCTAGGAAGTACAGGCTTTTTTCCTTAGGCACTAAAGCTTTTGTCTGAATTGTTTCTGAATCTATAGTCATTCATCAATCGCACAGCTACTCTACTACCATTTCAGCAGTATTTGGGATTTTTTCCCCCATGAGAATACACTGTGGCAGACGCTGACTGTCATGTATGCCACTCCTGAGAAGTGAACATGGCATCTTTGGTCTACAGTGACATCAGGTTCACTCAGTCTAACAGAGACACTTTCTGGCACTAAGCATCTGAAATGACTATCCCCCTTGACATTTTTAGCGTATGCCAAATCTCTCTCAAATGTGGATGAATGGAAGTGTCACCTTATGCAACACGATTGTTGTTTGAATTAGGTCTAGCACACCTCCACTGTACTGTAGTGTAATTTTTTTAAACCTGCGTGTCTCATACTGGCAGTGGCAAAATTGAACTCTTAACACTACAATATTCAGATGTAACATGACATCAGCAAACATCATACACACATTGACTGCCAGGTGATCCTGTTGTAAATACAGATATGCACATATGTAAGTAATACACACAGACATGGATCTAATGTTTGCAAGTTTAGCTAGCCTATCTAGATAGACCTCTCTCTACTTTGTTAGAGTTTAGGATTTACTCTCATTTTTGAATTATTTATTTCCTGTGGGAAGACAATTATCCATAACTGACACCAGCACCTCATTTAAGCATCTACAGAATCTTAATTAGGCGGTCAGTTTCATTTTTGCAGCCCTACTTTGTATACAAGCGGTTTATTTGATCATCAAAAATCTTGCGGAGAGCAGTGCAGCTTCAGAATTATAATGCTCAAGTTTTAAAAATCAGGGACGTGTGTTGTGAGACAAGGTGTAACTCTGTTCGTTAGAATGTGCATTTCCATTTAATGTAATTAGCATTGTGCTGAGTAACTATCAGATGTCTATTCTTACATACACTATTCTGGTACTGTTGCTGTGATCTTGATCAGCTGGGTATGAATGGCATAGTGCCATTCCGGTGGCGATGAGGGAGAAAAATGGAGTGTGTGTGTGAGAGTGTGTGTGTGTATGTGAGAGAGAGAGATTTAAAGAAAGTGAGAATGTGGGAGCAGGTTTCCATGTTCAGTGCAATTGTGGTTAATACTTCACACTTCACAAAATCTGGTTTATCATTATGTAATTTCTCTTCCTCTCCTTCTGTCCCCTCCCTCTGTCTCTCTTTATCTCCCTTCCTCCCTCGGCCCACCCTCTCCTGTCCTTTTCAAAGTATCTTCCACCTCAGCGCGTCCCTGTCTCATTTCTCAGACACATGCTTGAGACGACGCTCATGTGTCTCAGTGGGACTCTGCCTCTGACTTTGTTGTACTCCCATGGACAATTTAGCTGCATTCCATCTCCTTCCAGTTGCTGTGCAGATGTCCAGAAGCGCACCTGTCTAGCAGAGCTGCAGGATCTGGACATGTCAGACGTCCTTCTGGGACGTATTCCTCAGCAAACAGCTACCTCCAGGCTATTCCCAAGCCAGAAGTGTCCAAAAAAAAATAAAGCAAAATAAAACTGAGTGCTGCCTCAGTATACTACCAGCAAAACCCTCCATCTGAATAGGATAGATTTTTCTTTCTGACTGTCCCTCTATATTGTGTACTAATCAGATCCACACTTGCTTCAATCCATGCTCTAACCTTTTAGGAAATACAGCATAGTAATGTACAAAACCAAAATGACAATCAGTAACAATAATAAACAGATACCAGATCCTTAGATAAATATGGATTTTAATCCAAACTACCTTGCAGCTTTGTCAGAGTATAATAAACTTGATTTTGCTCTTTTAAAACATTTTCAGAATAATGTCATCTATATACACAAACCCTCCTCCCCTCTGCCTTATCCCATATTTAAGAGGACGAGATGTGGAAACAAAAGGCAATAATGAGGCCACTTCCTGCTTCCAATTTTTTCCTCCTTGGCTTCATGGGCACACCTGCTGGGCTGGGGTGGATTCCCATGGGTGTATAGACATCCAGAGACTAGAGTGGACCGGGTGCAATGGGCAAGCAATACACTGCCTTATCTTGGGGTACAGACAAAGGCGCGGGTCAATCGCCACATATACCTGTGGGTCTAGGTGGGCTGGATCGTGTGGTTGGGTGGGAGTGCTCACGTAATAATATCATCAGGCACCTGCTCCATCCCTAGCAGCTGGCTACTGTCTCTCTGTAGTGTCAGGGTTCCTTGGCTGCGACGGAGTTACTGAGAGGCCAATTTCAGTGGCCCTCCAATACACAAAGTCTGAATGAGAACTTAGCAATGTCAACATCCTACCTAACAGTTAATTTTCAGTCTCCGCCACCTTTGAACTACATTAAAAACTATGATGTAATGGCGGGTCATTAAAATACTTTAATCAAACTACATCTATTGCTTTTGAAGCTAATGTAACTACAATTGATTATGATCTGTTAGCTTCATATGATATTGTGGATTAGTTCAGGCATGACAGCATAAAACATTGTAATTTATATAGCTGTCTAGTTGGTCCAATCACTCCAATCGATGATCAATAGTAAAAACCATCCTCTTATTTGAAGTGAAGCAGCAAAGGTATTAATAACATGCTGCGGAGTTGCCAGAGCTGAATAAATGCGAATGACTGACTGTGGTGGGGCTGGATAAATGACTTTATCTAATTCCAGTAAAGTCTGTGATGAGAGCAATTGGTGTCCAAACAGCCAAGGGCTGGCTGGCGGAGAAAAACTTGAGGATCGATGGGGTTTGAGCGTCTTTCTATCTAATTATGAAGCTCCGCTCATCTTTATTGCCAGACTATTAATGTTGGTGCCGAGAGAACCAAGCGCCATGTTTTGCTTTCGGTGCTTCCTGTCTCTGGCTTTGTCTTCCCACTGTTGCTGCCATTCAGAGACTGTGAAATTTCCATGTAGCATCATTCTGGCATCATTCACATTTTATTATATTATATTTAACCCAAACGTAACCACATTGTAACAGTGTGACCTTTTTTAATGACTGTTGCAGGCGGAGGCTAAACTGTGACTACAGTGAGCTGGAGGGGAAATCGCAGGTCCAAACCCTTTAAGAAGAAGAAACTGCTGAAGGCCGGGGACTGGGGATCTGATGGGTCCCCTGAGGCTTTCATTCAAACACCATTATTCTACATTACAGCCAGAAGGATGAAAAGGTTTGTTCCAAAATTAGATTTTCACAATTGTAAAAGCCACTGGGCATTTACCATGGTTTGGTTTTATAAAATAAACTTTACAGATCATATATAATTTAAGAACTTTTCATACTTTTTTTTTTACTATCAATTTCCTCAGATTTTTAGGTTGGTTTATATAGCCATGGGTGTATTCTTATGAAGTGTCCCCCTCTCAGTGCTCATCATTGTTCATTAAAAGCTGACCGCTGGTTTCATTGGCCCCAGAACCTAGAAGTAACACTGCCAGTTTTTTAAATGTACAGGTGCTGAACCAGGTACAGGGACTGTTTCAGGAAACTGTCCTCCCTCACCACCTTCATCAGAATAAATGCATCGCACACCGCTGTGCGTGTAGGGAAGGCAAGAATGCAATCGCCTGTGGCACCTTTAAATTTTATTTCCAGTCCCTCACTCAGTCTACATAAATCAGCTGTTGTCCTCTGGGTGTTTATACAAAGAGGAAAGCACTGAAAAGGTTAATTTGATCACGGTCAAGTGAGACCTGGAGGAACACACACATATACACATATACTCACTCCACGACATTATAAGTGGTAGATGTGGTTTGGGGCTAAATATAACAATTTTGTTTTGGTCTAGTCTTGATTGGTGGGAGCTGAACTAACATGTTCATCTTTGTTTCAAAAGACTACGCTGTCCCAGGTAACCAGGTGGTTGTGTTTACACACTAAGTCCAAATAGGACTAAGTGTTGAAAAGCTTGGAAGCCTTCAAGTATTCTGTGTATGACTATTAAAGAAGGTCAAAGATTGAAGCCTTTACACCACGGTGAGGCCTTCCATCTAGTGCCTTTAAAACTAGAAATTGTTTGAAAAGAAAAAGGATTTTGAATTGTGGTATCTTGGTTGCAGCATTACAATTGTGTTTTATATGGCTCTCTGTTCTGCTGCTCATGG